>CAMZMU010000088.1:30214082-30466526 GCA_947311845.1 Poa pratensis
CTCTTTTGATGCAGATGGTGAGGTGACGGATCAACCCGACGTATTAAGTTGTGCTGGAACCTGATTGGCCATAACTTCATTTGTGTCCTCCTATTCGCCTACAGGCTACGATCAGTGACTTGCACACTGCGGATTTGTCAGACGAATCCATTGGGAACGACGAGTACATGTGGCCGTGGTGAATTGCACTGTCAGAGCTCAATTGCGTAGTGACAGTGTAGGCTACGATTTTTGTCAGACGAATCACTGGAAGCGACCACCCTCGGCGGCGTGGTGTCGGTCGTCGCCGGCACGGCAGCGCCTGGGCATCATCCGCCTGTACATCGTCTCCTCGCCCGGCTGGAGGAACGTTCAGTCAAACTCATCGCAGGCCATTGTACGTGTCTATCGACTGCCGTGCTTGCTCCCGTCAATCAGTCATCGCTGCCATCACAAGAAATCTTTTTTCTCCAGATCAAAAATGTAGGCCTTTGATTTGGAGGAAAATAGAGGTTAGGAAATTTCCAGATATGACACTATCACTCATTTGATTCAAGGAATGGTATAAGGGAAAATCATAGGATTTTTTTCCTATGGATCTTAGGTTTCTAAGCAAAATGTACAGGAAATAAAATCCACTCAGACTTCAGCTTTATTCCTATGCATAAAGAACAAGACAAATTTTACACTCTGCCATCCTTTCCTATTCCTAACTCTTCCCTACATCTTTTTGATTTCGGTGTCGTTTCTCTCCTCTGTCCCATCATACTCTGCCTACGATGCATAGTAGTTGTATACATGCTCCTTTCTCTTCGCTTAGAGCATCTTCACCGCCGGCCCCCAAAGCACTCTCAAAGGCCAGAATGTGGTGCTGGACACCAAATTTCGCCCCACCGGCACCCCCATCGGTCCGGTCTGACCCAAATTATATCGGCACCCCCGACCAAGCCCCAACTTGGATTGGCCGCTCGGGGTGCCGAACAGTGGCCGGATGTGTCCAACTGGCTCACAGACAGATAGGTCCCGCGTGGTATCCACACACTGGTCATTTTCGTCGGTTTAATGGCGGAGCAGCCTTCCCACCGGTGCTGCCAGGCCAGTGCGTGTCGGAGACGTGTCGCCGACATTAAACCGTCCCGTCGCATCACCACCCACCCGCCGCTTCCCGCCTTGCTTTCCCGCCGCGCACGGCCGACTATAAGAAGCCCGACATGCGACCACGTTTCTCGCCGTGCTCTCCCCACTCCGTCGTGGACATAAACAGCCTCATGCCGCCGTGGACAGCATGCCTCACCGCGAAGCCACCTCCGGGGCCAACCCTCGCCAAGGCCGCGCGCCGTCGTTACCCGGCGAAGGAACAAACCCTTCGCCGTCGACAGCCAGGAGGTGAGGTGGACGCGCCTGACCTCCAGCCCGAGCTGGGGGTTGGATATGGTGCCGCAGCCGTGGCGGAGCAGGTCGCCGCGATGAACTCCCTCCTCATCACGCACTCTGACGAGATGTCCGCCAGGCGACCGCATGTTCGCCGCAGAAGGAGGCGCGCTATGCACCGGTCCCTGGAGAGCGGGCGCTGGAGACAAGGCCTCTACTTGTCTTGCATCGCCGAGAGGGCGGCGCAAGACAAGCCTAACGCCCTGAGGTGGGGTCGCGGTGCCGAGGCTTGCCTGGTGGAAGCAGCTTTCCAGCGATCCGACGAGGCACGGGTGCACAATTTGGCCCGTTCGGAAGACCGAGGCGCGGGAGATGGCGGAGAGCGGACGATGCCGGTGGCGGTGTGAGCAGGCAGCATGCCCGGACTGTCGAGAGCGCGGCCCGCCAGCAAAGGCGCATGCGTGCGTGCGCTTCTCGCAACGCAGCGGCGCAGGCGCAAGACATGATGGCGTGCGGCAGGTCAGAGAGCCGCTGCCTACGATGTCGCCGGCGAGAATGACGCGGGCTCCCCTGGCATCCCCTACTTCACTGATGACAGGGCGAACGACGACGAGGCCGCCCCTCTCTCGCGGCGATGGACAGAGGACGACGCTGCCCCTGCTCCCGGCATCTAGATCAGTTAGGTTTAGTTGTTGTTTAAGTCTAGGTTAACATAGTTTCAGTTTTAGTTTAAATTTTGTTCGTAATGCATGTAGATTCAATGAAAATCTGTCTTTTTGTTCGTAATCTGAAAATTCGATCAAAATGAGTACTAGATTTGGGGGGTGCCGTGGGGGAGGCGACCAGTGATTGGCCGGACAGCTGACCGACACCAATGTTGTCGCTTTGGGTGGTGCCGACCATTTTAGGAGCCGCCAGGGGAGATGTTCTTAGGGCAACTCCAATGCATGGGGTGATCAAAAGGACACATTTTTTTTCCACGTTTTGGTCAGTTTGGCAGGACCGCCAAACAGATAGATGTCCGGCCTATGTCCATCATTTTCATGTCACTTGACCCAACGGGGCGACCCATTTAATCCGTCTGTCCGGAGTTTTGCACTTATTTTTTTTTCAATTTTCACATTCAGTTAAATATGGCTAGCAAATAAATACATATATAGGCACGATTTATGGCGGGCTGTGAGAGGCGGTTCAGCCCGCGTTAATTGCGACGACGGTTCCAAGGCGACGCGAACGGCAGTGGTGCGCTCTGCACACTCATCGGCGCCAGTTCCCGTGCCGATGTGTGGCTTCCCCACGCTCGCATAAAACGACGAGTGCACCACCCCTCGCCCTACCTCACCGCTATAATGACCCCTATCGCCCTCCTCCTCACCGTCAACAGCCACACACTCGCTCGTCCATGCCGTGCACATCCACACGCAGGTGCCCTCCTCCCCCTGCTCGCCAATGGCAAACAACTTCGAGGCGCCGGATCGGCGTATCGCGTGGCCGTACCATCAACCTCGAGGAGGCGTGGGAGCTCACGAGGTACCGGCTCCTCATCCCTCTAGACAGCCACCTGCCCAAAGGGTGATCGGTGTTGGCAGGAGCTTCGTCATGGCGCCACTTCCAGACAGCAGAGCACAGATCCGCGCCACATCCTGGCACTGGATCTGGATGTCGCTGGAGGAGCGCAGCCCTCCAAAGAACGACGACGACAACTAGGCGGCGTGGCGCACCAGTTCGAGTGCGACAGGATGAGATCCTCGCCACCGTCGATGACCCGAACGCGCCGACGTGCTACAATGCCGTACGCGCGCAACCAATGGTGGGATGCATCAGGCCTATACGATGGCCACCGCAATCGATGCCGCCCGCCGGCACGCCGTGACAGGCAGCCGTATCCCATATCGTCGCGAAACAGAGCTTGGCGCCGGTGAAGGAGGAGCAGCGATCTCCACCGCGGCGTTGAGGCGGCGGCGAATCAACATCGGCAACCTCGCTACGCGCCACCACGCGACGGCCCGGTGATCCGCGACTTCGGGCCCGCGGCGTTCCCCATCGCTCGGGCGCTTTTATCTTCTGCCAACGCCGCCTGGACCGCAGACGCACATGAAGGAGGAGCCACAGGAGGTGGTGCCAGAGGGCTATCTCACCCCGTCGCCGCTGCGGTACGAGCACGATCGCGACACTCTCAAGCTATATGGCGGCGATCGCGAACTCGGTTGCCGAGAATAAACGCGACAACCGTGGCTACATGGCGCCTCAGCGCAAATGGCAGCCTCCTCCTCGTCGGCTGGCGCCTCCACCTCCCCGTGGCGACCTCCTCCACACCACCCTCATCTTCCCTCGATGACGATGATGAGGATGGAAAGCGTCGACTGGGACAAGCTCGGGGAGGACGACGACGAGTAGTAGTAGGGTTTAGGGCCGTCATCCCGTTTGAATTTCATCGAACTCATTGTAAAATATAACAAAATTTAAATGAAATTTAATCATTTGTGGCTTCCTCATTATTTTTTTGGGGTGCCACTGTGGGGCGCGCAACATTTACCCAGACATGTGTCTCGCACTTTCAAAAAGTGGACACAATTTGAAGCGTGCCAACAAAATTGACTTCGTATTCGTCTGACTTTGCCAGGGCTCAACGTCACCCTGACTTTGAGTCACTGGCAAGTGGGCCCACTGTAGGTGGGGTCCACATGTCAGCCACAAAGTCACCAACTCCCCAACGTCAGCGAATCCCGAGCGGACAAAATTTGGGGTGCTGCCGAAGATTCTCTTACCCAAGCACCTTTGAGTCTTGACTTGGCCGTGGCCGAAGGCAGAGGCACGCCCTCAAATAGGCCAATACGCGGGCCCACCGCCCACAAGGAGTGTAGCATATTCCTCTTCATCAACCCAGAAAATTTGGCACCACTGAGCTTGGATCCATGGCGAGCACTACCCCACGATCGCCGTTCTGAGCATGAAGCTCCTCGTCGACACCAGGGCGCGGCGCGTTGCTGTTCGCGGAGGCGAGCAAAGACGTGTCGACTTCCTCTTCTCCTCCTCTCCCTGCCCGTCGGGCACCGCGTCCAAAATCCTCGAGGAGGACTCCTCATATCGGCTGCGTTGGCTGCCTCTACGACAGCGCGGAGAAGCTCAAAGGAACCTCGTCCAGCCCGGCGACGCCCTCCTTCATCCCGCAGCGCTCTTGGCGCCGGCGAGCAGCTCCTTCCATTCGATGCCGGCCCCAGCCCAAGATGTTCTACAGATGCAACCAGCAGTGCGACTACGGCACCCAGGGTACTTGCGGCAGTTGCCGTGGCTACTCACGGCCACTTACGCCACACTGCCCTCATGCAAGAACAATATGACCACGCAGGCGCAGCTGACGCTGGTGCCGTCGACCGAGTCAGGAGGCAGTGGCGCAGGCGGCCGACAAGGCATCGTGGCGTACACGGTGATGGACGACCTCGCCGTGAGGGCCATGTCCTCCATCTCCAGATCACGCTCCTGAACAAGCTTCCCGTCAAGCACCTGCCTTGCTCCAGGAGAAACCGTGGAGATCGGCTACAGCGAGGTATATTTTTCCTTTTTCTATTCGTTGTTGAGAGTCTGTAACTCTGTATCACCTGGTAGTCACGCTTGTGCATCAATATTTCAGGGTTTGGAGATCCTCAAGGCGTCTCTCCGGTCCAAGACCGTCCTCACCGACGTTTTCCTTGGAAAGAAACCTGCTGCTGGCATCTGGATGATGGGAGAGCTTCACAAGGCAACTGCCCTGGTTTCGGCTCCAGCAGCGAACCTTTGGTGCTGCTGTGGGAATGAAGGGCAAATCTGCTGGCGAGTATGTCCGTTTTTATTTCCATTGTTGGTCTGTTGAGAGACTGGTATCAAGCCGACAGTCACCGCTTGTGCATCATTTTTTCAGGGTTTGGAGATCCTCAAGGCGTCTCTCCAGTCCAAGATCGACCTCACCGACGTTTTCCTTGGGAGAAGGGACGGTTCTGCCGGTGCCATATGGACATGGAATAGTAGGAGTTCGATCCTTGTTGTTTTTAATTAGGTTGATCCCTCTGAAATGAACGTGTTTGCAAGGGGATGCAGGGTAAGCAAGGGCTAGCAGTAGTCCGATCCCATCTAGCTTAATTAGTTTGATCTTCTGTGTAAGCACGCATCAGGGCTTAGTTTGCCGTAGCACTCTTCTTGCAATATCTATTACTACTGACGTTTAACTAGAAAGCGCCTTCCGCTAATGTCTAGAATCAGCTGCCGTTCAACAGATTTTGTTGTAGTACTTTCCGCTGATGCTGCTGTATGGATTGCAGGCAGCTAGTATTATCTTCAGTTCCCCACCATTGTTTGTGAACCATAACATTATTCATTATTATTCACCTCTAGTTGTATATGTAATTAAATGTATGTGTCGATGTGTGTACCAGCAGACTAGTGTTTGTAGACCGTGAGGACAAACTGACACGAGGAAAACTGGGCAAGCAGTATGCCTACGACGAAGAGCAATACATCCCTTGCATTTACGTTAAGGAACGGGGAGACTTGTATAGGATTTGTCCTTCAATGAGATCTTTAGGATTTAGTGATAAAACCATATTTTAGAAATTGTTCAAAAATCTATAAAAAAAATGTACAACACCCCTATGGGCTGTTTCTACAACTTCAAAAAGAATTCAGCTCAAAATTTGATCTACAGTTAGAGAAGCAAAACATAAATTACACCGGAATAGTGCCAGCTTTGCATGAATAGTGTTTCACACTACTCCAAGCGAGAAGTTTCTCTTTTTTGGCTCATTAAGTGTAGGTCGAATATGAATCTGCAAATTTTTTGTGTTGCATAAAAATATAGATGTGCCATTTTTTTTTAGAATATTTGAACATGTTTTGTCTATTTAAAAAAAAACTGATCTCATAGATCCTATGCAATATTTGATCGTAAGTTACCCCCCCCCCCCCCCCCGCGATTTGATGTAGGGGGAGATGGCCCATCTGCACCTCAAATTTCCATTGAACTTTCTTTTCGGAAATGTTTAAGCACAAGCTCTATGTTTTAGGGCAACTAACGGCAAGACACAAACGGACACCGATTTTATCCGTTTGAATCGCAAGCAGACATAAAGGCAAAAATAATATGTGATTTTGTCTGCATTCCGCCATCCCCAGGCTGTGCAACCAACGCAGCATCGTTTTTTATTATATGGTTTTTTTACATTAGGAAAAAAATAATATAAAAACTTAGATAAATATAGATCCGTGACTACTCCTCGTCGTCAGACTGATCGAGAATGACAGTGATTCAGGATGTGATTCAAATGCGGCGGAGGGGTGGCCGCCTCTTGGTTCTGCTCCTGGTGAGCAGCATGTCGGGTCGCGCGTTCCACGACCAAAACCGGCCAAGCCCGGCGCGAACCATGCCGACGGCTGGAACGGCTCCTAGCGGGCCAGCTCGTCGGTGTCGACGGGGAGGAGAGAAGTCTCCAGCACGGCCCTGTACTTGGGTCGTCCTCCTCCACCACGTCCTCTATCACCACGGCGCCGTGAAGCATGGCCGCGGGCAGGAGCACGAATCACGTGTGGGGGAGACGGTAGAGGAGCACATGGACCGTTGTGCGTGCGTCGTGGGCGCCGAAGTAACGTCTGGCGGCACATATCATTCTCTTCGTCGAAGTAGGCGTCACCACTAGTAGGGAAGTGGCTTTCTATGGAACGCCTTTTTGTGGCGCACCGTTAGCCGAGCGCCACAGAAACAAGTTCAGTGGCGCACCAGATAAATGCGCCACTGATTACTGGGCGCATGCAGCAATCATGCGCCACAGAAATGTGGGTCCCGCATCCAGGAAATCTGGTGACATTTTCTGTGTCGCATGAATAGGGTGGCCACAGAAACATGATATCTTGTGGCGCACGTTGGACGATGCGCCACAAAAAATACGGTGGGCCCCACATCAATGTTGCCTGGGTGTCCATTCTGTGGCGCACCCTGTCCCGTGCGCCACAGACACTCATGTTTCTGTGGCGCACCGGAGCCCGTGCGCCACAGATTCCGACACTTAAATCATTTTTTTGGCTCGAGCGCGCGGCCACACAGTCATCCAACCCTATCCGGCCCCACACTCGTTTCCTCCCACGAACAGCGGCGCTGCTAGGGTTCCTCCGCCGCCACCCGTCCACCTCGTCGGCGAGGAGCCCTCCGCCCCCTCTCCACCTCGTCGCGAAAGACGTCCACCGCCGCCGCTCCCTACCGGGACCCTCTCTGCCGCCCCCTCCTTCTCCATCCGCGACCGGCTGAACGTAACGGCGCCCCCCACGAGCTCTTCCCCACCGCCGGCCGACGTCTCGTCCCACCGACCCCGCCCGCTCCCTACCGAGACCCTCTCCGCCGCCCCCTCTTTTCCGTCAGGTCATCTGCCGTGCTGCTTTTTTTGTAAGATGGTTAATTTCTCTATACTAAGTGCAAATGTACAGTACAAGCCACAAGTCACGTCATTTAATTAGGATCAGAGGGATTAAGTTTGTTCCTTTGAAAAGGAAAAAATAATGGGTCACACACTAATTAAATGTAGAAATTATATTAAGAACTACATCATAGACGAGTGTATTATACCTCTTTATCTTTTCAATATATCTCATTAATTATTCTCATATACTGTAATACAAGTAGTATAAAAATATCACCGAGCATTCATATACCTTTGTTGCACAGAAAAGCATATATATGAAGAAATATTAAATAATAGTCTCAAAGGAAATTAATTCATAGAACTCACCGTGGGGTATCTATTTAGTATGAAATTTATTAAAAGGATAACATCGGGAAAATCGGGAACATCGGGAAAATCGGGACATCGGGAAATCGGGAACATCGGGAAATCATTTCTTTTTTTCATCTTTTTATCCATATTGTTGTACATCTTCTTTTATCTTTTACCCATGTTTCTTGTATAGTACTATAGGCCGATGATTTAAACTATGTCATGTTAAAGGGAAAAGAGTATCTACAATACCTTGTACTATATACAATTTGAGTGCTTGTATAGAACATGTCTTGTAGGTACTCTTTTGCCTTGTTTTTGACAAGATATATGAGGCCTCTATTGTATTACAAAACCGATACTCTGATTCAACGTATTAGCTAGGTTTGACTCTGAGCCTAAGCTAGACCGAACCTATAGAACGAATGAAAAAATGGGCCAAAGATCGACGGCGATCGCACCGTCGTCTGTAGTTTTCTGTCAAGCTCAGGCTCAGGGCCACGCTACTGTTCTCTGGAATCAGAGTCATCGCTGTGAAACATCATTTCATAGTATAGCTAGTTGACTCTTACACTTGGAAGTTCCGACACTTTTGTATTCTGTTCTTTATCCTTTTATATGTATGATTCTTGCTATTGGACCCCGATCGAGAAGTCTGTGTGTGCTGTGTTGATCTGTGCTACCACGACCATCGTGTCGTGGTTGTTTGTGCTCCACCATCGTGCGTGGAGATGCCCGGCCGGAGATCCGGCCGGAGATGGATTTTTTGTGAAATGTCCTGCAGGTACCCACCAGAGAGGCCCTGAGTTTGCCGAACGTCGATTAACTTCCGTTACGCAATTCGGGTACTCCCATATGTCCCTTTTTTAGCAAAGGTCTTGCCAAATTTTTTCGTGAATTTTGGCATCACTTTGCTAAAAATAGGACATATGAATTCGTGAAATGTCTGCAGGTACCCATGAGACCTTGAGTTTGCCGGAACATCGATTAACTTCCGTTCCGCAAATTCGGGTACTCCATATTCCCTTTATTTAGCAAAGGTCATGCCAATTTTTTTTTCGTGAATTTTGGTTGACTTTGCTAAACATAGGACAGATAGTTGTGTAGCTTAGATTGTAGATAATTTTAGTTGTGTTCATTGTGGTTATATTGTAATTTTCACATGCAAAAAATGAGTTTGAAAATTGTGTTATTGATAGTTGCTAATGAATTTGTACTTTATTTAAATTTGCTTGCTGGACCAGAGGGCGATGTCACTGTTGGATCAGAGGGGCGATGTCGCGACTGGACTCCGCCGTGGCTGGCACTGGGAGGTGCTACCTTCCGGACGCGTATCTTGGTGAGGAATCCGGGTGACGTCGTCGACCCGGGATCTTCTTTGGTGGCGGTCGCGTGGGCCATGCTCGGTGCAAGAGGAGCCGGCCCCCGAGGAGTGGTACGTCGCCGTATCAGGGAGGAGGACGAGCACGTCCCATCGCTACATGACTTTGTTGGATAGGCAGTACAACAATGGATGGTCATTTCTTCAGAGGGTTCCTCGTCACGAGAGCTATGACCCTGTGAGGGTTCCTTATCTTTGGTGCGCAGCGCCCGCGGCTCAGCACCCCCGCGCTCAGGACCCGGTCAAAAGTTAGTTTCAGAGGTTCATGCATGGAGAGGAGATGTATTAGTGATATTATTCGCGATGTAAGGGTAAATAAAAATGGACCAAATTATCACATGGATCAAGATGTATTAGTTATACTATGCATATTTGATCAATGTCCCTACATGCATGAATATAATTTTAGGCATGACTTTGCTAAAAATAATTTTAGTTCTGTTCATTGGTTTAATATGTGTAATTTCCACATATGTGTAGTTTGTAGTATATAGTGTGTATTTTTTTTTAATTCTAATGAATTTGTTTTTAATATGTTTTAGTTTCCACGAAATGGCCGGGTTTAAGGGTGTGAGGGCGTGCTAAGGAAGAAGCTTGGTCGGTACGTGTAATGGATGTCAGATCCATATCAACAAGAGAAGCACTGGGCTGGGCAGTTTAATACAGCGGAGGAGCGGCGCCGCGCCTATGATTATTTCGCCGTACACGAGTACGGTGATAAGAAAGAAAAGATAAGTGATCTGAACTACCCAGCGGATCGCCACCTGTGAATGAGTTTCATACCGATGGATCAGACAGGTAGAAATGGCCAAGGAGATGAAGCACAGTTGGCTGAGGCGCAGATCGCACATCGCAACGCACGCCCCCAGGACGACCCTTGTGAGGCATCTCCTGCAGAACGAGCCAAACTGATGTCCACCACAGTCGGCACTAGTCCTTTTGACGGGTGCTGGTCCTTCGACGCGCCGGTCCTTCGATGGCACCGGTCCTTCCCACGGCGCCGGTCCAACTTGCGACGACATCACTCGCTTGGGATCTGTGGCGGAGGAGGAGGAGCAGCAGGAGGATGGAATTGGAGAAGGAACTGGGATACCGACTCTGAGCAGCGGCAGCAGGAGCGGCAGCAGGCGTTGGAGGAGCGGCAGCAGCAGCGGCACCAGGAGTGGCAGGAGTCGGAGCAGTAGCTACTGCGGAGTTCGGGCCGCCGAACCCCGATGCTTATCACCGCAGCGACCCTAGGCACTGGTCGATGAATAGGCGGGACGGCATACCCCGTTCCGCACTCTTTCGGTCAGCCGTGGGAGTGAGGACACTGATGACACCGCAGATCCGATGTTCTGGGCTCAGATGAAAGGGACGACGACCCATAGAGCGACTTGTCCACTTCTTTCCGTACTAATGTTTATGTTGACTTGTCCACTTATCTATGTAGACTGATGTTCCCTGTACTTCGTTAAGACTAATGTTTTATCTGTCTAAGTGATGTGATGACATATTTATCTTCTGTTTAATACCGTGTCAAAATATATCACGTTTCTATTATTTTCTGTATAAATACTGTAATATACCTGTATTATTGTCAAATACAGCAAATAATCGATAATACAGCAAATAATCGATAATATAACAGCAAATAATTAGTGGCGCACGGTAAATAATTTTGGCGCACCATATTCTGTGGCGCACGAACAAAGTGCGCCACAGATACATTAATGTCGAATAGAGCAAATAATCGAAATTCTTTCTGTGGCGCATGGAACATAATTTGTGGGCACTCTGGAGGTGCGTCACAAAATTGTATACTTTCTGTGGCGCATGGTTCCGTGCGCCACAGAAATAATATTTTTGTGGCGAGGATTCTGTGGCGCACCGCCCATGCGCCACAGAAACAGTTTTTGGTGCGCCACAGAAAGGCACATTCCCTACTAGTGCACGGTAACGACTATACTCGATGAAAGTCGCGCGGTTTTCACGAGGTTGACGGGGAGCTGGCTCTTGCGTCCAGAATCTCCCTATACGGCCGTTCCGCCCACCGTCACCGGGCACTGGAATCCTCTCTGAATTCAAGTGCAAATGATGGGGAAGGTGGACGCCCGAGTTCGACCATGGCACCAGGATGCTTGACCTATTAATTGTTTTACTTTAGTGTAAACTCTTTGGAAATGCTTTTTCAGCCGCTCCCGCCGCCGGCGCCTACGCCGGTTGGCGTGGAGATGAAATAGGGTGCCGGCCCCCTCGTATAGCTGTAGTCTAGTTGTAGTTGTAAGTTTATGTGTGAGCTTGTTCTCTTTTTGCCCATGTGCAGAATGGCGTCATGGCGATGAGGTATCGACGACGGATGCGACCGAGCCGCACCGGCGGTCGGGCGTCGCTCCTTCTCCTTCTCCTGGCGCTCCGGTGGTCGAGCCAGTAGAGGAAGGGGGATGGCGCTACCTCTTCTCTCTCTAATAAGCTCGAAGGTCAGCTCCTGGTCTTGGGGGTTGATGGTGGTGGTTCTTCAGTGCTGGGCATGCGGATCGGATGCCATTGATAACCCACAAGTATAGGGGATCGCGTGTAGCCTTTTCGATAAGTAAGAGTGTCGAACCAACGAGGAGCTAAAGGTAGGATAAGTATTCTCTCAAGTTCTATCAACCACTGATACAACTCTACGCACACTAAACGTTTGCATTATCTAGGAAATAAAACTACATTAGCAATACGGGTATGAAGAGTAGTTTTGCAAGATAATAAATACAAGAAAGTAAAAGTTAGTGCTGCAGCAATAAAGTACACTAAGTAACCATATACTAACAGTACCATGAGTGTGGAAAAGTGGTGGTAATTGTGGTGGCTTTGTCCAAAATTAATTAGTGAAGGTACTTGGTTCATTGTCCTCGATGCAGTTTTCTATGTGGGAGAGGCTAAATATACATGCACTCCACTACTTGAATTACAAGTACTATTATGATTGGATTGTTAGCAAGCATCCGCAATACTAACAATGCATTAAGGTTTCCCCAACCATAGCCTTAAGTTCATGGTCCTCTTACTCCATACGTGCAACTAATCGGTTCGCTTCTCAGGTTTCTGTCACTCCGGCAGAACTTCCCCCGCTTCGTTTACAAATACTACCAACCCTCGGGAGTTTGATCCATGCGCGCACAAATATAATGGACACCAAAGGACAGTACCATATAGACATACAACTCTAATGAACCTCATGCATTCAATTAAGCAATCAAAAGACAAATAAACTACGGAACATGATGTAAATCATAGGATAAATATATAGCATCAAACACCATGTTTACATAGGACGGTACAGAGGTTTATGGGAGGATGAACCACTGAATACAAGGAGGAGATGGTGATGGAGATGGCGGTGAAGACGCGGAGAGGGCAGCGAGGAGCGCAGGGCGGTGATACGTCTCAAACGTATTCTATAATTTTTGATGTTCCATGCTTGTTTTATACCAATTGCTACATGTTTTGCATCTACTTTATATCACTTTTATACATTTTTTGGGACTAACCTATTAACAAGATGCCGAAGTGCCAGTTCCTGTTTTCTGCTGTTTTTGTATTCCAGAAAAGCTAGTCTGGAAATATTCTCGGAATTGGACGAAACTACACGGGGGTGCTATTTTTCCAGAACACTGACGAGGAAGGAGCAGCAGAGGAGGGCCACCAGGAGGCCACACGCACCCAGGGCGCGGGCCCCCCTTCTGCCGCGCCCTGGGGTGGTGTGGGCCCCTCGGGGGTCCGCAGCCGCCGCCCTTTCGCCTACTTATTCCCCCCGACGCGAAAACCCTAAGTACCTGAGCAAATATCCACGAAAAGTTCCAGAGACGCCGCCGTCGTCAACCCTAGCTCGGGAGGGTTCAGAACCTCTTCCCGGCACCCTGCCGGAGAGGGGAATCGTCACCGGAGGCTTCTACATCGCCATGCCTGCCTCCGGAGTGATGCGTGAGTAGTTCATCCTTGGACTACGGGTCCATAGCAGTAGCTAGATGGTTGTCTCTCCACTTTGTGCCATCATGTTTAGATCTTGTGAGCTGCCCTACATGATCAAGATCATATTATTGTAATGCTACATGTTGTGTTTGCTGGGATCCGATGAATATTGAATATTATGTCAAGTTGATTATCAATCTATCTTATATGTTATTTAAGATCTTGCATGCTTTCCGTTACTCGTAGATGCTTTGGCCAAGTAGATGCTTGTAACTCCAAGAGAGAGTATTTATGCTAGATAGTGGGTTCATGTCTCCGTTTAACCTGGGACAGTGACAGAAAGTTCTAAGGTTGTGGATGTGCTGTTGCCACTAGGGATAACCTAACGATGCTATGTCCACGGACATATGTGTTTGTTTACATTACGCACTTTACTTAATGCAATTATCCGTTGCTTGCAACTTAATACCAACGGGGGACTCGGATGACAACCCGGCGGTGGATTATTAGTCATAGATGCTGTTGGATAACGGTCTATGTATTATGTCGTAATGCCCAATTAAATATCATAGTAGTCAACATGTCATGTATATGCATTGTCATGCGCTCACTATTCGTCAATTGCCCAGCTGTAATTTGTTCACCCAACATGTTAGTTATCTTTTATGGAGAGACACCACTAGTGAACTGTGGACCCCGGTCCATTCTTTTACACTGATTAAACAACCACAAACTGCAAACTGTTCCTTTTTCATTCTCTGCAATTTAATACTCATTTTCCACACCATACGTTTAATCCTTTGTTTTCAGCAAGCCAGTGAGATTGACAACCTCACTGTTTCGTTGGGGCAAAGTAGTTTGATTGTGTTGTGTGCAGATTCCACGTCAACAGTCCAGACTCCCGCGACAGCTATTTTTCTGGCGCCGTTGACAACCTTCTGAAGAGTTGCTGCTCCTACTGGTTCGATAACCTTGGTTTCTTTCTGAGGGAAAACTTGCTGCTGACTACATCATACCTTCCTCTTGGGGTCTCCCAACGAACGTGTGTTTCACGTCATCAAGCTATTTTTCTGGCGCCGTTGCCGGGGGTAGAAGTTCTTCAGAAGCTCTCTGTCTCCGTCAACACTATTTTTCTGGCGCCGTTGCCGGGGAGACAGCAGTCTTCTGCAAGGGGAGTTTCACGCTTCCAATCTCTTTACTTTGTTTTTGTCTTGCTTAGTTTATTTTATTTTATCTTGTTTGCTTTCAATTATCAAAAACACAAAAAAATTAGTTACTTGCATTTAGTTTATTTTCAGTTTTGTTTTCTGTTAGTCATGTCTAGCCCTGTTCCAGTAGTAATGTCACCTGAAGAAGAGATCTTCACTTTCAAGCAAGGGAGTGAGGAGAGTTTTAAAGATGCTTGGTCTAGAATATCTGAGTCCTATGCTAAAACTGAACCTAAAATGACTTTAAGCCTGCTTCTTAGTAGCTTTTATTTTGGTCTTGTTCTTTGCTACAGATATGCTTTAGATGCTGTGGTAGGAGGAGATTTCCTTCGTTATGATGGGGATCAAGCTTTTAATGCTATAAAAAAATTGATTACAATTTCTAGCCCCCAATCACTAAAATTGATTTGGCTTTGACAAGCATAAGTGATAGACTTAACGCTCTTGAAACGAACATATCTGGTCTAAAAGAAGGGTATAATCAGATTCGTGAACATTATGATAATGTGCCAGTAAATTTTGAACCATCGGGATGGATTCCCTCAGTAAAAGTTGTTATAAATGGTGAAACTTTTCATTCTCGCTGTGATATTATGTCTGAATTCTGTTTAATGCCCAAGAATATTTATGATTCCTTAAATCTTTGGGAGCTTTCCAAATGCGAAGATTGTATAACTTTGGGATAATACTATTAAATTACCAAGGGGAGTAGCCGAAGGAGTATTTACAAAACTCTTAGGGATAACAATATCTATTGATTATCTTGTCATTGAATGTGCAGGAGTAGGACAAATTACGCTTGGAAGGTCTCTGTTGAAACGCTTTGGAGCAATAATAGATGTGGGCCAAGGCACTATGAATTTCGCCTCTTCACCTATGTGTAACCAAGTATTTCCTAAAGATAAAGGTAAAGGTAAGAGAGCTAAGCGTAAGAATGTGATGCTTCTTCACTTGGTAATACTTGATGCATGCTTTGTGCCTAGCTAAAAGGCGTTAAAGAAAAGCGCTTATGGGAGGCAACCCATTTTATTTTTCTGCAATTTTTCTTTTATTGAGTCAAGGAGTTTGTTTACTTCTGTAGCAACTCCTTTGTATCTTTATTTTCTCGCATTGTTGTGCCAAGAGTAGCCTCTAATGATAAGATGATGCTTAATTTTGATTGCTGCGCAGAAACAGATTTTTGCTGTTCACTGTACGAAATTCCTAAAATCACCAGATTGTTAATTAAATCTGAAATTTTTGTGCGTAATCTTTATGAATGTCTGAAACTTTCATTAGTTCAGAGTTTCTCGATCTGAGCGTCGTAAGTGCCTCGAAAAAATTCGTCTTTGCGGACTGTTCTGTTTTAGACAGATTATGCCTTTTTTTTTATTGCATTCTCTCTTTTACTAGTGTTGAGTGAAATTCTTTTTTGGGTGGAAGAGCTTCACATAACATCAGTGGCTGTAGCTAATGTTTAAAGTAACAAATCATATTGCGTCTTATAGAACATGTGAATTTTTGATTATGCACTAACCCTCTAATGAGATCTACTTTGAGTTTGGTGTGACGGAAGTTTTCAAGGGTCAAGAGAGAAGGATGATATAATAGGATCAAGAAGAGTGAAGAGCTTAAGCTTGGGGAGGCTCCCATGGATCTCCCCAGCATATTTCAAGAAGACTCAAGCGTCTAAGCTTGGGGATGCCCAAGGCATCCCCTTCTTCATCGTCAAAATTATCAGGTCATCTCTAGTGAAACTATATTTTAATTCTTTCACATCATATGTGCTTTTCTTGGAGCGTCTGTGTGCTTTTATTTTCAGTATTGCACTTTTATTTTCAATAAAGCTTGACTGGACCCTAGCATTCTTGATTGGGAGAGAGACACGCTCCGCTTTTTTGAGAATACTCCTATTCTTCACTTATATTTGTTGAGTATTCATATCTAGCGCTGTTCAGCTTTTAGCTCTTGTTTTCATGTATCTCTTGTCAGAGCTATTAGCTTTCTTTTGTAGAAAGTACTCTCTTGCTTCACTTATATTTGTTTGGAGAGTTGATGAAATAAATTGATTGGTGTTTGGTTGGTTCAGAAAATGTTGCATGTGGTAATTGGTATAAGGAAAAACTTGCTTAATCTTGTAGATCACTAAAATGGATAACTTGATGCTTGTCAATTGTTTTGAGTTAACAAGTAGATCATGATTAAATTGTGCATCACATGAGTTAAGCCTATTAGTGAAGAACTACCGTAAAGCTTGTTGAAAATTTGGTTTGCATCGTGGTACCTCTAAGGTCTAGATATTTTCTAATAACAGGGTTTGGTTAACAAGGAAGACGGTATGAAGTCTTATAACGTTTGCAATATGTTTGTCATATAAAACTTGGTGTACGGGTTGATATTCTTGTTTGCTTACATAACCTTGCTAGCCTAAACTCTGTACTGAGAGGGAATGCTTCTCGTGCATCCAAATCCTTGAGCCAAAATCCATGCCATTTGTGTCCACCATAACTACCTATATGTGGTATTTCCTTGCCACTCCAAGTAAATTTTTCATGTGCTACCTTTAAATTATTCAAAATGTTATTATTCCCTTTTTGTGTCAATGTTTACTAGCTCATGAGGAATTAGTGTGGTTATTCTTTATTCTATTTGTCGAGTGGACTTTTACACCTGGACTAGTGGCATATACATCCGCTTATCCAATAACTTGCAAAAAGAGCTGG
Source organism: Poa pratensis (assembly GCA_947311845.1). Classification (NCBI taxonomy): domain Eukaryota; kingdom Viridiplantae; phylum Streptophyta; class Magnoliopsida; order Poales; family Poaceae; genus Poa; species Poa pratensis. Next base: position 30,231,394 of record CAMZMU010000088.1, read on the forward strand.
CAACGGGGTGCCCAGTCCCAATTAATTACAACTTTAACCAATTAATTCTCTTCACACTTTTGCCCTGATTCATCAGTAAGCAATGACAAACAGTGAAATACCTGAATGTGTGTAAACCAAAGAGAAAGAGGGATGATCTGCCTTGCTGGTAGAAATAACGTCCTTCATGGGAGCCGCTCTTAAAAGTCCGTTCGACAGGTAGAATACTGTTCTCACCCGCTACCATTCGTTGACAATTAACAAACACCTCTCAAAAATAGATACTCCTCCATGGTATGTGATTGATGGAAGGCACCCGAGGATTCGGTTAGCCATGGCTTGTGTTAGCAAGGTTGGGAGGAGTATCAAATATTTTATGCAATCTCTATATGCTTTCAAAAACCTAAAAGCTCTAGCACATGATTTAATCCCTGCTTCCCTCTGCGAAGGGCCTTTCTTTTACTTTTATGTTGAGTCAGTTTTCCTATTCTTTCTGTCTTCCACAAGCAAACACTAGTGTCAACTTTGTTACAACATGCGTTATATGCAATGTATTGGACTTGTTATACTACTTTGTGTTGACAATATCCATGAGATAAATATGTTGAAAGTTGAAGCAAATGCTGAAACTAAATTCTTCCTTTGTGTTGATTAAATACCTTTTTTAGAAACTATTGCTTTATGAGTTAACACTTATGCAAAACTGTTTGATGCTTGTCTCGAAAGTACTATTCATGAAAACGTTTAGCTTGTGTGATTCATTGTTTACTCATTATCTATTTGGTAGCAAATTATAGACCATTGACTTGGATCACTTCATTCATTTACATGTGCCTTGCAATATTATATGATCAAGATTATGATAGTAGCATGTCACCTCAAAAATTATTTTGTTTTTATCGTTTACCTACTCGAGGACGAGTAGGAACTAAGCTTGGGGATGCTGATACGTCTCAAACGTATCTATAATTTTTGATGTTCCATGCTTGTTTTATACCAATTGCTACATGTTTTGCATCTACTTTATATCACTTTTATACATTTTTTGGGACTAACCTATTAACAAGATGCCGAAGTGCCAGTTCCTGTTTTCTGCTGTTTTTGTATTCCAGAAAAGCTAGTCTGGAAATATTCTCGGAATTGGACGAAACTACACGGGGTGCCTATTTTTCCAGAACACGCCTGACGGAGCGAAGGAGCAGCAGAGGAGGGCCACCAGGAGGCCACACGCACCTAGGGCGCGGGCCCCCCTGCCGCGCCCTGGGTGGTGTGGGCCCCTCGGGGGTCCGCAGCCGCCGCCCTTTCGCCTACTTATTCCCCCCGACGCGAAAACCCTAAGTACCTGAGCAAATATCCACGAAAAGATCCAGAGACGCCGCCGTCGTCAACCCTAGCTCGGGAGGGTTCAGAACCTCTTCCCGGCACCCTGCCGGAGAGGGGAATCGTCACCGGAGGCTTCTACATCGCCATGCCTGCCTCCGGAGTGATGCGTGAGTAGTTCATCCTTGGACTACGGGTCCATAGCAGTAGCTAGATGGTTGTCTCTCCACTTTGTGCCATCATGTTTAGATCTTGTGAGCTGCCCTACATGATCAAGATCATATTATTGTAATGCTACATGTTGTGTTTGCTGGGATCCGATGAATATTGAATATCAATTATTATCTCATATGTTATTTAAGATCTTGCATGCTTTCCGTTACTCGTAGATGCTTTGGCCAAGTAGATGCTTGTAACTCCAAGAGAGAGTATTTATGCTAGATAGTGGGTTCATGTCTCCGTTTAACCTGGGACAGTGACAGAAAGTTCTAAGGTTGTGGATGTGCTGTTGCCACTAGGGATAACCTAACGATGCTATGTCCACGGACATATGTGTTTGTTTACATTACGCACTTTACTTAATGCAATTATCCGTTGCTTGCAACTTAATACCAACGGGGACTCGGATGACAACCCGGCGGTGGATTATTAGTCATAGATGCTGTTGGATAACGGTCTATGTATTATGTCGTAATGCCCAATTAAATATCATATAGTCAACATGTCATGTATATGCATTGTCATGCGCTCACTATTCGTCAATTGCCCAGCTGTAATTTGTTCACCCAACATGTTAGTTATCTTTTATGGAGAGACACCACTAGTGAACTGTGGACCCCGGTCCATTCTTTTACACTGATTAAACAACCACAAACTGCAAACTGTTCCTTTTTCATTCTCTGCAATTTAATACTCATTTTCCACACCATACGTTTAATCCTTTGTTTTCAGCAAGCCAGTGAGATTGACAACCTCACTGTTTCGTTGGGGCAAAGTAGTTTGATTGTGTTGTGTGCAGATTCCACGTCAACAGTCCAGACTCCCTGCGACAGCTATTTTTCTGGCGCCGTTGACAACCTTCTGAAGAGTTGCTGCTCCTACTGGTTCGATAACCTTGGTTTCTTTCTGAGGGAAAACTTGCTGCTGACTACATCATACCTTCCTCTTGGGGTCTCCCAACGAACGTGTGTTTCACGTCATCAGGCGGCGGCGGCGCCGGCGGCGCGGGGAACTCCTTCCCCGCCGCCGGCATCATGGGGGAGCGCCGCCCCTTAGCCTCCCTCCTTCATGGCTTCTTGGGAGCCCTCCCCCATGGAGATGGGATCCATGGGGGGGCAAAAACGTGGCTTTTGGTGGCTGAAATTCGTGGGTGGAGGAGTCCTCCACGAATTAGGTTTCCTCCCTTTATATATCTTCTCGGATTTCCGTCACCCCCTTTTAGGGTTCCACCAAAACGGGCCTACAGGCCGCGTCCGAACTCCGATTGGGCTGATCTCGGGCTTAAAATCTTCGTATGGAAAATTGTGACAACTTTCGTAACAGCCAGGTCTCCATTGACGTCATCTTCGAGGGTCAAACTGGCAATCTTCGTAAAAAGTTCTCAGACAGATTTCAGGAAAGTCCCAATTCGACTCCAACAAGGTTTCCTCTTGTATTCTTGATAATTTCTACACATCAAAGAGTAAAACAAGAACATTGTGCACTTTTGCAACTATTAGTAGGTTAGTCCAAATAAATAATAAACTTAATATAAAACAAGTGCTAAAAGCATAAAAATGGCATGAAACAATCAAAAATTATAGATACGTTTTGGACGTATCAACATCCCCAAGCTTAATTCCTGCTCGTCCTCGAGTAGGTAAATGATAACAAAATAATTTTTGATTGTAAATGCTATGATCAGGTCTTTAACAATTGCATGATGTATGGATAATAAAACTTAGCAATCATGTTTCCTAATGAAAAGTATCAACGAACTAAGAGCTTATAACATGAAATTTATAAACATCAACAAGATTGTAATGACCATAATAAAGCAATAGAGTGGTATCTCGCTTGCCCTTAATTGTGGAGCAAAACATAAATGCCAAGGCACCTCTGAAGTTCAAGTGAAGACTAGATATAGAGATATCAAAGATAAAAGCATCATGGTTATACCTCAATTAATCGTATTCTGGGACAAGCACATTACACTAAGAACGACAGCTATGCTCTCGAAGAAGTGCTCAAAGAAAGGATGGTGACTCAACATAAAAATAAAAGATTGGCCCTTCGCAGAGGGAAGCAGGGATTAACACGTGCTAGAGCTTTTTGTTTTAAAAACAGAGGTAAAAATGTTTTGAGAGGTGTTTGTTAATTGTCAACGAATGGTAGCGGGTGAGAACAGTATTCTACCTGTCAAACGGACTTTTAAGAGCGGCTCCCATGAAGGACGTTATTTCTACCAGCAAGGCAGATCATCCCTCTTTCTCTTTGGTTTACACACAGGTATTTCACTGTTTGTCATTGCTTACTGATGAATCAGGGCAAAAGTGTGAAGAGAATTAATTGGTTAAAGTTGTAATTAATTGGGACTGGGCACCCCGTTGCCAGCTCTTTTTGCAAGTTATTGGATAAGCGGATGTATATGCCACTAGTCCAGGTGTAAAAGTCCATTTGACAAATAGAATAAAGAATAACCACACTAATTCCTCATGAGCTAGTAAACATTGACACAAAAAGAGAAATATTTTGAAGGTTTTAAAGGTAGCACATGCAAATTTACTTGGAATGGCTTGAAATACCATGCATAGGAATTTTTTGGTGGACTCTTTGGGATAACTTGGTTTTAAGGATTTGGATGCACGAGCAGCATTCCCGCTCAGTACAAGTGAAGGCTAGCAATAGACTGGGAAGCGACAACCACGAGAGCGATAACGGTCATAATCATGCTTGCGACAAAATAAAATTAACGGAGGCATAAAAACGATACTAAAACTCTGAGGCAAAATAGATCATCAAGGCTTAATTGACTTTTATTTTTCAGTCATAACATGTGTGAGCATGTGCCAAGTCGATTCAAGTGAATTATTCAGAGGAGGATACCATACCATACCATTTATGAACAGGACAATGCATGTATATCAATAACATAATATGCACTATTAGCTAGTTGAGACTAACCATAAGAAAACATAAACTACTAAACAGTATTATTCACACATCATTTTTAAGTTTCAACAAGTAATCCATTAACCAAGTAAACATTGAAAACAGAGGATAAATAAAATATGTGACGATCCACTTATTAATGTAACTGGTGTTTGATGCTAAGATAAATAGATAATAAAATACAGCCGCTTCAAGTTTAGTTAAGTTCCTATGTTGCTCAAAAAACAAAGTTTAAAGGTTTGCAAACCGTGGGGTTATTGATGAAGAGGGATGCGGGGACATCCCCAAGCTTATGACTTTGGTAATTCTTCAATATTCCATAGTTTGGTGTTCCTTCATTCTCTGTGAAAAAACTTCAACACAAAAACTTTCCCATTCTTTTCTGCGGTTAGACATTAGTACAATAGATAATATTTCCCAAGTGCTACTATTAAACCAAATAAAATTTTGTTTTTAAGTTACAGAAAGGTTGCTTAAATGGCCAACTTATAAATGAAAGGTAAGAACCATTAAAAATCAAATGAAAACGAAAAGAGGCCACTCTTGCAACAAAAGTCAGAATCTGTCCAGAAAAACAGCAGCTGGAAAACGCAATTTTTAGGTGCACTTAAACATGCCCGAAATTTTAGCCAATTTTTGTACATGCAGAGGATTAGGTGCTACAACATCAGTAATTTTTTCGTGATTTTTAGAGCTTCCAGTAAAATATGAAAAATCGCGCAATAAGCAGTAGATACCGAAAACAGAAAATCACTTTTTACATATGTATCAACTAAGCTAAATGGATAAAACTTGGTACTTTATTTTTGATAAACTAAGAAACCAGAGGCTAAGCAAGACCTAAACATGCTAGCTACAGCAAGGAAAACTCTAAAAAAAATCAAAAGTAAAACCCAAATAAAATTAAAATAAAGAACCAAACAAAGAAGCAAAACAAAAGAAAATATTTTTGTTATTTTGAATTTATAAGTGAAAGTAAAGAAGCAATCGAAACCAAATAAGGAGCCTAATAAAACTAAAGAAGGTAAAACCAAGACATATAAAAGCAATTATAATACAAGTTAAGACAATACATATCATGTGGACGGGTAATATAGAGTATGAACGAGACAACCTCATGTTAGTTGATGAATAGGGGGATGACTCGGGCATCCCCAAGCTTAGATGATTGTATCTTCTTGAATATGTTCTTGGGATGCACCTACACATCCCCAAGCTTGAGCTCTTGCGTCTTCTTATTCATCTCATATCACCATATTGATTAGATCTTATAAGCTACATCCACATAAAACTTCACAAAACTCATTAGTAGGGTTAGTACTCATTAAATAAAATCCACTCATGTTCAAGCATTGACAAGTTTTATAATTTTACTCAACATTAGCCACTGTATATACTAAGGTGTTCATGATTTCCGTTGTCCGTCGAAAAACTAATGAAACTAACAACACCAAGTACAATATTGAATAAACAAAGAAATCTGTCAAAACTGAACAGTCCGTAAAGATGGCATTCAACGAGATAGTTAAGTAGCTCAAATCGAAAAACTTTAGTCTAATGAAAGAAAGATAATAATCTCAGGTTTATGCACAAAAATTTTCAAGTCAAAATACTATTCTGAGATTTATCACGATTTTTTTACAGAGAAGCACAAAATCTGTCTAAACAGAACAGTCAGTAAAGATCGAATTTTTCGACCTATCTACGTACCTTAAATCAAAAAAGTTAGTCTAATGAAAGAAAGCTAATAAGCATCACTTTGCACTCAAGAAATTTCAGATCAAGATCACGTTCTGGTGATTTTAAACATTTAATACGGTGGAGCACAGAAAATCTGTTTCTGGACAGCAAAGTAAAACTATCAACTTTCAATTAACTAAGATATATTAGCATTTTATTTTTATGTACAGAGGTATATACACAATATTTACAATATTTACATGTTTTTAATGAAAAGCTTCCATGGAAAGATTTGTTTTGGTTTCATAGGCATGAACACAAGTGTTCAAGGTCGACCCCCATTTAACCATTACTCATCTTTCCAATCACTTTTCTTTTTGAAAACGTTTTTAGATAACAACTACACCTAATTTTTTTTGTAATTCGCATTCCCTATCCATAGTAAGATAAAGAACAACTTAATACTGAAAATAAAAACTACTTAGAGATAAAGCAAACAAGTGCACACAAGAACATTAACCTACGCTATGGCTCCCCGGCAACGGCGCCAGAAAAGGTCTTGATAACCCACAAGTATAGGGGATCGCGTGTAGCCTTTTCGATAAGTAAGAGTGTCGAACCCAACGAGGAGCTAAAGGTAGGATAAGTATTCTCTCAAGTTCTATCAACCACTGATACAACTCTACGCACACTAAACGTTTGCATTATCTAGAAATAAAACTACGGTAGCAATACGGGTATGAGAGGTAGTTTTGCAAGATAATAAATACAAGAAAGTAAATGTTAGTGCTGCAGCAATAAATACACTAAGTAACCATATACTAACAGTACCATGAGTGTGGAAAAGTGGTGGTAATTGTGGTGGCTTTGTCCAAGATTAATTAGTGAAGGTACTTGGTTCATTGTCTTCGATGCAGTTTTCTATGTGGGAGAGGCTAAATATACATGCACTCCACTACTTGGGATTACAAGTACTATATGATTGGATTGTTAGAAAGCATCCGCAAATACTAACAATGCATTAAGGTTTCCCCAACCATAGCCTTAAGTTCAAGGTCCTCTTACTCCCATACGTGCAACTAATCGGTTCGCGTTCTCAGGTTTCTGTCACTCCGGCAGAACTTCCCCCGCTTCGTTACAAATACTACCAACCCTAGGGTGTTTGATCCATGCGCGCACAAATATAATGGACACCAAAGGACAGCACCATATAGACATACAACTCTAATGAACCTCATGCATTCAATTAAGCAATCAAAAGACAAATAAACTACGGAAACATGATGTAAATCATAGGATAAATATTATAGCATCAAACACCATGTTTACATAGGACGGTACAGAGGTTTGTGGGAGGATGAACCACTGAATACAAGGAGGAGATGGTGATGGAGATGGCGGTGAAGACGGCGGAGAGGGCAGCGGGGCGCAGGGCGGCGGCGGCGGCGCCGGCGCGGGGAACTCCTTTCCCCGCCGCCGGCAAGGGGGAGCGCCGCCCCTTAGCCTCCCTCCTTCATGGCTTCTTGGGAGCCCTCCCCCATGGAGATGGGATCCATGGGGGAGGCAAAAACGTGGCTTTTGGTGGCTGAAATTCGTGGGTGGAGGAGTCCTCCACGAATTAGGTTTCCTCCCTTTATATATCTTCTCGGATTTCCGTCACCCCCTTTTAGGGTTCCACCAAAACGGGCCTACAGGCCGCGTCCGAACTCCGATTGGGCTGATCTCGGGCTTAAAATCTTCGTATGGAAAATTGTGACAACTTTCGTAACAGCCAGGTCTCCATTGACGTCATCTTCGAGGGTCAAACTGGCAATCTTCGTAAAAAGTTCTCAGACAGATTTCAGGAAAGTCCCAATTCGACTCCAACAAGGTTTCCTCTTGTATTCTTGATAATTTCTACACATCAAAGAGTAAAACAAGAACATTGTGCACTTTTGCAACTATTAGTAGGTTAGTCCAAATAAATAATAAACTTAATATAAAACAAGTGCTAAAAGCATAAAAATGGCATGAAACAATCAAAAATTATAGATACGTTTTGGACGTATCAGCCATCAGCTGCGAGCCATGGAGGTCATGGTGGGCAGAGGTGCTGGCTCCATCTGGTTTCGGTCATCGCTGGAGGACGGGGAATCCAAGCTGCTTCCGCGGCTTACCTTGGGAGTTTCCTCTCAGCGGTTCCTCCAACTGCGCTATGCAGATCGACTGCTGAATCTGCAGGACGTGCGGCGGCCACTCCCTCCCTCCCTGCTCGACGCTTGCTGCGTGTCGGCGTGTGGTGTTCAACCTCCTGGCCTTGATGCCATGATGTAGGCCTTCTACTCCGACGCGGTGTGCTCCCGCTGCTGTACCCCAAATGGTCTCGTCCCCGGTGGTGCTGTGGTCGACCGTGATTGGAGGCAAGCTCAGATCGGGGGAGCTGGAGCTGGACGACGACCTGGACTTGATTGCTTTTTAAATTTATGTTCCAGGGTCTTGGTTGTAATTGCTAAGGACCCAGATGTAATTTTTCTTTTCTTTCTGGTCCTCCTTGTAATGTGTTCTCCACCGACAGCGGGATAAAAGCAGCTCCGGGGTCCTTCCGGACCCCACCCCTTGTTCAAAAAAAAATGGTGTTCATAGTTGATTGCACATGTGAAGTGACACCCAAATGTGGTTATCAACTAAAGAAAATAGTTTTCTTCGCGAGTCTCGTCTATATCCAAATTCTAATGGTCACCGGTGGCGAGTTGTCCCGTCGAGCTCGGTCAGCCTACTATCAAAAGCTGGCAAGCTGCCCAGTGCCCACTGCTAGACGAGCGGTTCAACGCAAAGCATGGCGTGGCTTCGTGCCATGGAAACGTCACCCTGCCCACGGCCTCGGCTTTGTTACGTAAGACACTGAGCACTGTCATGTAGGACTCCCTGTTGGACAGAGACGCGTATCTCTTCACCTCGAAACAAAGAGGAGAGGAGACAAGACAGCCGACGTGCCCCATGTCCTGGTCACCGTGGCTTCTTGACCGTGGACTAGGTCACCCTTACATGAATATGTTGCCCAAATCACACGCAAACTGCAAATCGTCACGCTACTCCCTCGAAGGCCTAATAGGGTCGGGACAACGACTCCAAGTGTCCAGTTCAACCTGATTTGTGTCATGCACCCCTAAGAGGATTTTCAAACTTGGGGTCTCTTCGGGGCTAATTGTAACAGAACGATTTTTGGGTTTTAGAAAAACTTTTATCCTAAAATGTGGAATAGAAAATTTCGTTTAATTAATTAAAACTTAATTCGACTTTTCATAAGCATGAAGTTTTAAAATGAATTTAGCATTAAGTTGAGTAAATCTTTTTTTTATTTTTCTTTCAAGTTGGATCGTATTTTCTTGGTTTCGGCATATTAAAACAATCGCCCCTGAATTTGTTTTTGTTTTCATAAATTCATCTGGTGTTTTTCTGAGCTTCACAGCTTTTCTGGAATTCCCTAAAAGGAAAATCTATTTCTTTCCTTTCTTATGTTTTGGAATTAATTTTCCAATTTCCTTCCTACTTAAATATGGCTTTGTTTACCAATTCTCTTTCTCATTAGTTCTCTCAAGAAATCCCATTGGATGCTGCCCTATAGGTTAGCACATGTACGTACACACATCTTCGGTCTACCTCCTGTATACGTATTTAGTAGAACGATCGATCCTTTCCTAATATCTTTCCTTTTTCTTTCCTTGTTCTGTACCTGCTACACCCAATCGATCTCTCTTTTTATTTTCTCTCTCTCTCTCTCAACGACCGAAGCAGGCCAGCCCAAAATCCCAGCCGCAACAGCTCACCCGAGCGAGCCCTCCACTCGCACGCACGCATGCACGGGACAGAGTCCCAGTACACGAAGCCCAGCGCCGAGCTGCATCCTCTTCCTCACCGGACGTACGCACTTAAGCAGCAAACAGAAACGGCAGGTCGTCCTGAAACTGCTGCATCAATTTCTCTTTACTCAGCCATTCATTTTCCAGAACGTCTCACTGCTTCCTCCGCCAGGCCTATAGAAGTCTCCATTCGTCTTCCTTCTCTCCTCTTGCCATCTCGTGCCACCATCCCGTCCTTAGCTCGCCCACAAGGCCCGATCTGGTGGAGCTCCGATCCAGAGCACCGTCGGACGCCGCCTGCTTTCCGGCGACTTCAGCCATGCCAGGACGAACTGCTGCGCCAGAAGAACCACAAGGAAGAGCTGGACCGATCCAGGCGAGCAGAAGGTGGAACCATTGATCTTAGCCGACGAATTCTGCAACTCCATCTACTCCGTTCATCGACTTCGTCCGACGAGTTCGTCGCGTATGGTGAGATCAGATCGATTCCTTTGCATCGTAATCTCATATCATGTAGAAATACTTTCCCAGACAAGCTTTTACATCCCATTTGTTCCATTGTCTGCGCCAACTCTTGGCCATGCCATTCGACACCGACATGGTTATGCCATCTATACCTTTGAGCACAATTTTGTCAGATCCTTTCGTGTCACTTCGTGCTTCTCATCTCCATGAGTCCATAGGAGAAGACAGATCGTCAATCCGATGATCGGAGAACATACTCCATTGATGGCAATTCATCAAATACCGACATTATCATGCAAATCCTGTCTTTGTTCATCTTTACACTCGTATCTGAACATGTCAAAGATTCTACTTGGCCTTAGAAACCAGATGGTGGTGTTGGATTTTGAATCCATCGGGTAGAAGTTAAATTAGGCTTTTATATATTTAAATTTAGGTTCAAATCAAATGGTATTTGATTTATGTGCTTGGTTTTGTGTGTGATTTATTTTTCATAGTTAAATCACATGTGTAGGAGTTGTATGTAATTCTTTATAGTATTTAGTGACATGTTTAGATTGTCGTTTATATGTAAATAGTAGTTTGTGGTTTATTATTGTAAGTAGAATTGCTTGTGTTGCTTTGTAATTATCAGTAGCGTGATTACGGTGATATCTTGTAGTAATATATTGTGTGATTGTGATCCATGTTTAACTCTTTATTCATGCATGACTAGTTACTATTAGTTTGTCCTCTTAATGCATGTTTAGCTATGAGTTTGCTTCTTGGTCTATATTGCTTGTTTAGTTCTTTAGTGAAGTAAGTTAGTACTTTGTAAATAGATGACATTCTTGATTCATGTTGTTTGCTTATTAGCTCAAGCATAGACTTAGTTGTTGTATTCATGCTATAAGTAACTTAGTGTGCTATTACATGTGTGTGGTTGTCTAGTTGACCGTTCATGCTTAGTTATCGTAATCATGTGTACCATGTGTTATATATGAAGCTTGGTTGTATCAATTATATTAGCATATGTTTGTGCTCGTATATATGTTAATGTCTTGTATGTGTTTTATTTATATATAATATCATTTCTTATCATGTTCCTTTGGTAGCTCCTTTGAGTTATTCACATAGATATTTGTGTTAGTATTCCATGATATATATTGCTTTATGTTCATGTATGCTAGCATAGCTTTATCCATTGACTAGATAATACTATGCTTTTAGTGGTTGTTTAGTTTTATATGTACATTGTGTTTAATACATGTATGTTACCTTACTAGTTGTGTTTTATTTGTTGTAGTAGATCATCTCGTGCTTATGGTAGTTTGTATTCATGGCAGTAGTGCATGATAGTGCCATATCTTCGTATATGCTTGTGAGCATGAGTTTTCTTTTAACTAGACAATAGAATGGCATGAGTGTGATTCCGTAGTATACGTGTATGCTTTGTTATCTCGTGCTGCTAATATTAAGCTTGCCCATTATCTGGTACCATGTTATAGCCTTTCCCAAATGTATAGGCTTGTATACCCTTTCATGATTAGTCTAGTCATATAATGTTATATTATTAACTTGGTTAGTATATACTATGATTGGTTGCTATAAAGTTTGTAATGATATTCTTGTTATGAAAGGTATTTATAACTTGTTCATGTATAGTTATCTTAGGTTGATATCTTGCTATGGCTTGATTTGTATGTTTTAGATATTGTTACACCTTGTTTAGTTCCTAGCTTATTCTCGTTGGAGTTTAGCTATGGTAGTATTAATTATTGGTTATTTTATCCTTGTGAGTTGTGATGTATAGCTATATGATACGCTAGTGTAATGTGTGTTTTCATAGTAACATCTTTAGTTTGCAATTGATGTTGTTTTATGATGATGATGATGATGATGTTTATCTTACCTCTTGTATTGCTTATATGCTTATGATGGCATGCTAGATAATCCTGGCTATTGTTTATTCACTAGCATGATAGGTATTGTTTGATGATTGCAAACTAGTATATTATGGTTCGTTGATATGTCTTTTTTTGGTGTTGCTAGTTATCTAGTTATGCTATAAGTTGTTATATGAGTTTATTGTGTTACACGTGTATGACCAACTGTGTTAAAATCCTATTGTCGAGTTTGGAGTCAGATAGATTTAGTAAGACCGGTCCATATATATTATCATAACATTCTAGTCTGATAATCTGTCCACATATCTAATCCTAGCTCTTTATCGTGATAATCTATCCTAGCATCGTATCCATGCCATTTGATTCATACCTGAGTTGTCACAACTCACTTTCACAATTCCATCAAGTTGTCCTATCCTATTCTTCAATTACTACTCCATTCTCATTTGTATTTCATTTGGATTTGGTAACTATTGTTTTGGTATTTATTTTGTTGCCATTTGCTATCGTTACGACGAGTAGGGAGTGACGTGGTTGGACGTGGATATGATCAGCTTATTGAAGAACTTGGATATAATCAGCTTATTGAAGAATGTGGATATAATCAGCTTACTGAAGAAGAAGATGATTCATCAACAAAGGCATGCCCCCCTCTCATGTTTTTATCCTATGTTTTTAAAAGGGGCATTATTTATTGTTTTAAAATTATACATGCTATTTTCAATTTACTGGCGTGTCGATTGACACACCAGCCTGATCCGCTTGTCGCCTTATATACTTGATACCCTGAGTAGAAATTATATAGTAATCCTGTAGAGTAGAAATGCTTAGCCATGCTTAATATCCAGTAGGATATCTTTATCTTGCCTCTTTGGAGGAATTGGTTGACCTTTGGGTCACAAACATATTTCTGGACATGATGAGCTCGTTGAGCTTGGCTGATGAGCCGTTGTTGCTTCCTCTACTCTACCTTCTACTCTGGGTGAAACTTACCATCTAAACATTCGCGCGGGCGACTGCTGGATCAACTGATGAAGGAGCGATTGGCTGCCCTTCACAATCTGAAGGGGGCAATCCGTCGTTCGTGCCGCATAAGGGCCTAATAAGTCTCGGATTTGAAGATTGTGACCACCGTACAACCACATGCTAATGGGCTCTGGCTGGGTCAAGTAAGTTAGTCAGCCTTTGGTGTCGATGTCGCCGTACCGCAGATGGGGTGTCTGCCTACGGGAGAACCTTCGGCACAGATGGGGGGACCGGTTTGGGGACGTACTCTCAGTTCCGGCGCCATACCCGGTGGGCATGTCACATCTTTGGGGGATCTAGCTAAAGACCTTGTCACGAATTCTCTATTGCTATGCTAGCGACGGCTGGTTGCAATTAGGCGAGTTTGTGACGTGTGGTGAAAGTGTACCACCTCTGCAGAGTGTAAAACTATTCGAATAGCCGTGTCCACGGTCATGGACGACACATGAATCTTTCTTGACATACAGGAACCTGTTTTGCTACTTCCCTCTACCCTATTCTGGAATTCTATGGAGAACGTGAGGTGTCGAGGACACTCACAATGATGAGAAACATTACACTGAATACAAAACCTGTTTTCATCTAAAATCGTTTTTATCAAAACTACTACATATGGTATTGCAAACAAAATTAGCTTTTATGCAAAAGAACCATATAGCCTTTCTTTGAAGCCACATGTAGCTATTATAGGTTTTGCATGAGGGGGCACGCTGAGTACATTATTATGTACTCATCGCATTGCTTTTGTTGATTATTCAGATCACTACGAAGAAGAAGAAGACTACGACTACTACGACGATGCTTAAGAGTGAGGCCTCGTGGACTACATCGACTGCCTGTGGCTAGATGGAGTCACTTCGCATTTATATTTCCGCTGAGCTTTCTGATTGTAACAAATGTCACAAGACATTTCGCTATTGCTATTCAAACTATGTAAATGTACTTTTTGTACGTTCTGCAATGGTATCATTTCGCTGTGTTGTCAACATTGATCTTGGGATTGACATGATTACACAGGAGGTCTGGAAGTGTAATTCCGGTCCTCACAGAAGTGGTATCAGAGCCGACGTCGACCTAGTCACGTGGCCTTAGTTAGAAATGGAAAGCCTTATGAACTATTTGAAAATAAAATATAGACTACTTTTTTTATATTCTCGTAGTCTCCTTCTTGACTATTGTTTTTCCTTGACTTATCTTATTCAACATCGTGTTTAATGCTTCTTTCCCAGCAACTCTGTCAGTCTACAATTCCTGACCAAAATCCTGTCATGGAAGAACGAAGTCAATAACAATAAAAGAGAAGTCATTTGAAGAACTCAAGGAGTCAAGAAGCGTCAACCACACTCTACAGTCTTCAATGTCGAAGATCGGGATCAAGACTTGTTGTGACCAAACAACATATAGGATAAGGTTGGAATAGATCCCTGGTAGCTATATAGTTCATATCGTTTAGATTTAAAAAGTTTTTGCTTGAGCAATGTCTGCACATTTTTGCCTTTGGCACCTTTTCATGTGCAGCATGCTAAAATCCTATGTAATTTCAAAGAAACTATATTTATTCTCGTGTTTGAAAAAAAAATCTTTGGGTTTATTCTCGTGTGTTATTCTTGGATAGCCCTCCCAAGCTAGGTTCTTTCACCCATCTTATTCTTTTCCCTCTTACCTATGAGCACTTGGAAGCAAAACAAATAGTGAATGTTGATGACACCAATTACCATGAAGCTCTCAAGACCCACACGATAAAGGGAAAAGAATGTGTGCTACCTTCACAGGAGACTTTTTACACCGCTTACAATAATCAAGAAGGAAGAGGTGTTCATGCATGTGAACTGTGAGGTGAAATCAGACACACTACCTGCAGAGATCCAAGTCAACAAACAGGAGCAACAAAAACTCGCTGGCGCAAGAGTTAGTCGTACGTACAAAAAGTACTTTTATTCACCAACGACTGAGACGCCCGAAGACTTCAAAACCTATGCTCTAGCGAACGAAGACCAACAGAAAAGCAGTGACCCTGTTAACATTGAAGAGAAGACCGACTTGTTTGAGTGGTGGTGAAGAGGAGCATAACAAATATTTGCCTGAACAAGTGGAAGAAAGCAAGACCAAACAAGGCGCCTTGACGCGCATCCTCAGCAATTCTGAATTAGAATTAGAAAAGGCTATTTCCATTACTACAAGAAATGTACGCTACTCCTATGGTGATACTTGTCCGAGAAAAAAAGTCAATACCAATCTTGTTGTAGTTCAACCGTGAATACATATCTCAAGACTCAAAATGTGGTGCCAGGATTGGAGATAAGTATTGTTCAGTTGTGGCAGCCTATGTAGTTTTGCGAACAATGGCCCATAAAAGAAGGTCTCAACATCGCAGAAAGTTAACCTGAAGAATCATACAACAATTAAGGATATGTGAATTGAAGTATCATGGTGTTGTATGAAAACCCCAACGGGAGTTCATTTAAGGGGGGTAGCGGACATATATCCGATGTAACAGATGATTGCAAAGACTCAACGAGCAACCCATCAATGGTAAAGCCAGCCATCCAAAACCCAGTCTATAGTAAGCCCAAATCTCGGTGACGAGATTCTTTTTAAGGGGGGTAGAATTGTAACAGAACGATTTTTGGGTTTTAGAAAAACTTTTATCCTAAAATGTGGAATAGAAAATTTCGTTTAATTAATTAAAACTTAATTCGACTTTTCATAAGCATGAAGTTTTAAAATGAATTTAGCATTAAGTTGAGTAAATCTTTTTTTTATTTTTCTTTCAAGTTGGATCGTATTTTCTTGGTTTCGGCATATTAAAACAATCGCCCCTGAATTTGTTTTTGTTTTCATAAATTCATCTGGTGTTTTTCTGAGCTTCACAGCTTTTCTGGAATTCCCTAAAAGGAAAATCTATTTCTTTCCTTTCTTATGTTTTGGAATTAATTTTCCAATTTCCTTCCTACTTAAATATGGCTTTGTTTACCAATTCTCTTTCTCATTAGTTCTCTCAAGAAATCCCATTGGATGCTGCCCTATAGGTTAGCACATGTACGTACACACATCTTCGGTCTACCTCCTGTATACGTATTTAGTAGAACGATCGATCCTTTCCTAATATCTTTCCTTTTTCTTTCCTTGTTCTGTACCTGCTACACCCAATCGATCTCTCTTTTTATTTTCTCTCTCTCTCTCTCTCAACGACCGAAGCAGGCCAGCCCAAAATCCCAGCCGCAACAGCTCACCCGAGCGAGCCCTCCACTCGCACGCACGCATGCACGGGACAGAGTCCCAGTACACGAAGCCCAGCGCCGAGCTGCATCCTCTTCCTCACCGGACGTACGCACTTAAGCAGCAAACAGAAACGGCAGGTCGTCCTGAAACTGCTGCATCAATTTCTCTTTACTCAGCCATTCATTTTCCAGAACGTCTCACTGCTTCCTCCGCCAGGCCTATAGAAGTCTCCATTCGTCTTCCTTCTCTCCTCTTGCCATCTCGTGCCACCATCCCGTCCTTAGCTCGCCCACAAGGCCCGATCTGGTGGAGCTCCGATCCAGAGCACCGTCGGACGCCGCCTGCTTTCCCGGCGACTTCAGCCATGCCAGGACGAACTGCTGCGCCAGAAGAACCACAAGGAAGAGCTGGACCGATCCAGGCGAGCAGAAGGTGGAACCATTGATCTTAGCCGACGAATTCTGCAACTCCATCTACTCCGTTCATCGACTTCGTCCGACGAGTTCGTCGCGTATGGTGAGATCAGATCGATTCCTTTGCATCGTAATCTCATATCATGTAGAAATACTTTCCCAGACAAGCTTTTACATCCCATTTGTTCCATTGTCTGCGCCAACTCTTGGCCATGCCATTCGACACCGACATGGTTATGCCATCTATACCTTTGAGCACAATTTTGTCAGATCCTTTCGTGTCACTTCGTGCTTCTCATCTCCATGAGTCCATAGGAGAAGACAGATCGTCAATCCGATGATCGGAGAACATACTCCATTGATGGCAATTCATCAAATACCGACATTATCATGCAAATCCTGTCTTTGTTCATCTTTACACTCGTATCTGAACATGTCAAAGATTCTACTTGGCCTTAGAAACCAGATGGTGGTGTTGGATTTTGAATCCATCGGGTAGAAGTTAAATTAGGCTTTTATATATTTAAATTTAGGTTCAAATCAAATGGTATTTGATTTATGTGCTTGGTTTTGTGTGTGATTTATTTTTCATAGTTAAATCACATGTGTAGGAGTTGTATGTAATTCTTTATAGTATTTAGTGACATGTTTAGATTGTCGTTTATATGTAAATAGTAGTTTGTGGTTTATTATTGTAAGTAGAATTGCTTGTGTTGCTTTGTAATTATCAGTAGCGTGATTACGGTGATATCTTGTAGTAATATATTGTGTGATTGTGATCCATGTTTAACTCTTTATTCATGCATGACTAGTTACTATTAGTTTGTCCTCTTAATGCATGTTTAGCTATGAGTTTGCTTCTTGGTCTATATTGCTTGTTTAGTTCTTTAGTGAAGTAAGTTAGTACTTTGTAAATAGATGACATTCTTGATTCATGTTGTTTGCTTATTAGCTCAAGCATAGACTTAGTTGTTGTATTCATGCTATAAGTAACTTAGTGTGCTATTACATGTGTGTGGTTGTCTAGTTGACCGTTCATGCTTAGTTATCGTAATCATGTGTACCATGTGTTATATATGAAGCTTGGTTGTATCAATTATATTAGCATATGTTTGTGCTCGTATATATGTTAATGTCTTGTATGTGTTTTATTTATATATAATATCATTTCTTATCATGTTCCTTTGGTAGCTCCTTTGAGTTATTCACATAGATATTTGTGTTAGTATTCCATGATATATATTGCTTTATGTTCATGTATGCTAGCATAGCTTTATCCATTGACTAGATAATACTATGCTTTTAGTGGTTGTTTAGTTTTATATGTACATTGTGTTTAATACATGTATGTTACCTTACTAGTTGTGTTTTATTTGTTGTAGTAGATCATCTCGTGCTTATGGTAGTTTGTATTCATGGCAGTAGTGCATGATAGTGCCATATCTTCGTATATGCTTGTGAGCATGAGTTTTCTTTTAACTAGACAATAGAATGGCATGAGTGTGATTCCGTAGTATACGTGTATGCTTTGTTATCTCGTGCTGCTAATATTAAGCTTGCCCATTATCTGGTACCATGTTATAGCCTTTCCCAAATGTATAGGCTTGTATACCCTTTCATGATTAGTCTAGTCATATAATGTTATATTATTAACTTGGTTAGTATATACTATGATTGGTTGCTATAAAGTTTGTAATGATATTCTTGTTATGAAAGGTATTTATAACTTGTTCATGTATAGTTATCTTAGGTTGATATCTTGCTATGGCTTGATTTGTATGTTTTAGATATTGTTACACCTTGTTTAGTTCCTAGCTTATTCTCGTTGGAGTTTAGCTATGGTAGTATTAATTATTGGTTATTTTATCCTTGTGAGTTGTGATGTATAGCTATATGATACGCTAGTGTAATGTGTGTTTTCATAGTAACATCTTTAGTTTGCAATTGATGTTGTTTTATGATGATGATGATGATGATGATGTTTATCTTACCTCTTGTATTGCTTATATGCTTATGATGGCATGCTAGATAATCCTGGCTATTGTTTATTCACTAGCATGATAGGTATTGTTTGATGATTGCAAACTAGTATATTATGGTTCGTTGATATGTCTTTTTTTGGTGTTGCTAGTTATCTAGTTATGCTATAAGTTGTTATATGAGTTTATTGTGTTACACGTGTATGACCAACTGTGTTAAAATCCTATTGTCGAGTTTGGAGTCAGATAGATTTAGTAAGACCGGTCCATATATATTATCATAACATTCTAGTCTGATAATCTGTCCACATATCTAATCCTAGCTCTTTATCGTGATAATCTATCCTAGCATCGTATCCATGCCATTTGATTCATACCTGAGTTGTCACAACTCACTTTCACAATTCCATCAAGTTGTCCTATCCTATTCTTCAATTACTACTCCATTCTCATTTGTATTTCATTTGGATTTGGTAACTATTGTTTTGGTATTTATTTTGTTGCCATTTGCTATCGTTACGACGAGTAGGGAGTGACGTGGTTGGACGTGGATATGATCAGCTTATTGAAGAACTTGGATATAATCAGCTTATTGAAGAATGTGGATATAATCAGCTTACTGAAGAAGAAGATGATTCATCAACAAAGGCATGCCCCCCCTCTCATGTTTTTATCCTATGTTTTTAAAAGGGGCATTATTTATTGTTTTAAAATTATACATGCTATTTTCAATTTACTGGCGTGTCGATTGACACACCAGCCTGATCCG
This sequence comes from Poa pratensis, assembly GCA_947311845.1. NCBI lineage: Eukaryota > Viridiplantae > Streptophyta > Magnoliopsida > Poales > Poaceae > Poa > Poa pratensis. The sequence continues at coordinate 30,251,122 of CAMZMU010000088.1, forward strand.
CTTGTCGCCTTATATACTTGATACCCTGAGTAGAAATTATATAGTAATCCTGTAGAGTAGAAATGCTTAGCCATGCTTAATATCCAGTAGGATATCTTTATCTTGCCTCTTTGGAGGAATTGGTTGACCTTTGGGTCACAAACATATTTCTGGACATGATGAGCTCGTTGAGCTTGGCTGATGAGCCGTTGTTGCTTCCTCTACTCTACCTTCTACTCTGGGTGAAACTTACCATCTAAACATTCGCGCGGGCGACTGCTGGATCAACTGATGAAGGAGCGATTGGCTGCCCTTCACAATCTGAAGGGGGCAATCCGTCGTTCGTGCCGCATAAGGGCCTAATAAGTCTCGGATTTGAAGATTGTGACCACCGTACAACCACATGCTAATGGGCTCTGGCTGGGTCAAGTAAGTTAGTCAGCCTTTGGTGTCGATGTCGCCGTACCGCAGATGGGGTGTCTGCCTACGGGAGAACCTTCGGCACAGATGGGGGGACCGGTTTGGGGACGTACTCTCAGTTCCGGCGCCATACCCGGTGGGCATGTCACATCTTTGGGGGATCTAGCTAAAAGACCTTGTCACGAATTCTCTATTGCTATGCTAGCGACGGCTGGTTGCAATTAGGCGAGTTTGTGACGTGTGGTGAAAGTGTACCACCTCTGCAGAGTGTAAAACTATTCGAATAGCCGTGTCCACGGTCATGGACGACACATGAATCTTTCTTGACATACAGGAACCTGTTTTGCTACTTCCCTCTACCCCTATTCTGGAATTCTATGGAGAACGTGAGGTGTCGAGGACACTCACAATGATGAGAAACATTACACTGAATACAAAACCTGTTTTCATCTAAAATCGTTTTTATCAAAACTACTACATATGGTATTGCAAACAAAATTAGCTTTTATGCAAAAGAACCATATAGCCTTTCTTTGAAGCCACATGTAGCTATTATAGGTTTTGCATGAGGGGGCACGCTGAGTACATTATTATGTACTCATCGCATTGCTTTTGTTGATTATTCAGATCACTACGAAGAAGAAGAAGACTACGACTACTACGACGATGCTTAAGAGTGAGGCCTCGTGGACTACATCGACTGCCTGTGGCTAGATGGAGTCACTTCGCATTTATATTTCCGCTGAGCTTTCTGATTGTAACAAATGTCACAAGACATTTCGCTATTGCTATTCAAACTATGTAAATGTACTTTTTGTACGTTCTGCAATGGTATCATTTCGCTGTGTTGTCAACATTGATCTTGGGATTGACATGATTACACAGGAGGTCTGGAAGTGTAATTCCGGTCCTCACACTAATAGATATGCCCTCCGACTAACGGCCACACACAAAATACACACAGGGCCGACACGCAATTACAACCAAAAGTAATAGGTGCCAAAATCGTCGTCCGGGTGCCAAAAGTAGGTGACGGTATTTTGATTAGCCAAAAGTTGTCGTCCAGGTGCCAAAAGTTGCAATCTTCCCCCCAATTTCAATACCCTGCCGTTGCTGCGACCTCCTCGCCTTTCTCGACCATCACTACTATAGAACCGACCTTTTGTGACAAAAATCCGCTTGACGACGTCGATTTTGTCACTGATTAGCCATAATAGGTGACGGTATTTTGATTTTTGTCACGCATTAGCGTTAATGCATGACGCTCAACTATGTTGTCACAAAGTCTGTCACGGATTACCCTGGTGACGGATTTAAGGGCGTCACCATGGCCGTCACAAAGTTTTTGGGACCGAAATGTCAGATAATTAAATAAAAACATTAAAAAAATAATCGTTCGTTGTGTTGAACCCGCGACCATCTGAACAAAATAAAGATGCATGACCGCTTTGCTAAGCTAATGTTTTTGTATGAGCTATGGAATTCAACATTTTCAAAATTTTCATATATGTAATATATACTATATACCTATCAGATCTGTATTGTCCTTTTCCTTATATCATCGATTAAAACAACACATGTTCGCATTCTCAATGGATCGTGGGTGCGAATTAGGGCTGCGGCAGGAGGGGGCTTTCACGGTGCCATTGCCCTGGGGATCAAAGTTTCCGGCGGCGAGATCAAATTTTTTGGTTAGGCTGCACGACATCCGCCCTACGGGAAGACGCGGACAGGTTCACGGCAAGAGCAGCGGTGAGTTCCGGTTAGACATTAACGTCCTTGATTTTCTTATCAAATTGAAACGATTTCGATTAACAATCGGATCATTGTTTGTAGGCAATGAATCGAGATTGGATTAATAATGCTAGAAGATTCACAACTCCATACCTTGAGGGTGCAAAGGACTTTACGAAGTTTGTTCGTGATCATGGCAACGGGAATATAATATTGTGCCATGCATGATGTGCCTTAGTTTGATTCGGCATCCTCAATCAATCGTTCATGGTCACATAAACCAAAACGGTATGGCCAGCACATATACAAGGTGGACTTGTCATGGGGAAGACAGGGAAGATGGCGATGATAATGGTGCTTATGAAAGTGACAACGATGATGAAAATGAGAATGACAATGGTCATAATGATGATGATTTTGCTGATATGTTACAAGGTCTACAGAAGACAGGGGAGAGAGGTGATGCTGAAATTAATATATATTCAAATCTCTTGGAACAAGCGCATCGTGAGATTCATAAGGGATGCAGCACAATGACGAGGCTGTCATTCATTATCAAGATGCTTCATCTCAAATCGGACAACCAGATCACAAATAGAGCTTCTAACCAATTCTGTGATTTCTTATGTGCGGCATTGCCAGATGTGGATTTTCCTAAGTCGTATAATGACGCAAGGAGTACTCTTTCTGAAGTTGGACTTGGTTATCAGACCATTCATGTGTGCAAGTTTGATTGTGCTTTGTTCTGGGAAGATCATAAGGACAAAACACATTGTCCTGAGTGTGGGCTATCTAGATGGAAAGACAACAAAGGAAATAAAAAGATTCCTGGCAAGGTGTTACGATACTTTCCCATTATCCCAAGGTTGCAAAGACTATTTGAGTCTAAGAAAACTTCTAGATTCACAAAGTGGCACAAGGAACAGAGGGTTCCTGAGAATAATGTTCTGAGGCACCCAGCTGATGGTAAAGCATGGAAGGAGTTTGACAAAGAGTTTGGTTGGTTTACAGATGATCCACGCAACATCAGGCTAGGTATGACCACAGATGGATTCAATCCTTTTGGAAATATGAGTAATTCATATAGTATGTGGCCTGTGTTTGTCATTCCGTACAACTTTCCACCTTGAATGTGCGTGAAACAAAATAAGTTCATGATGTCACTTCTTATCCTAGGAAAACATTCACCTGGGAAAGATTTTCATGTGTTTATGCAGCCGTTGATAAAAGATATGATAAAGCTGTGGAGTGGTGTTACGATACGTGATGCCTGCGAAGATGATCCGTTTCAACTGCATGCTGCGTTTCTTTGGTCTATACATGATTATCTTGGGTATGCCACTATGTCTGGCCGTAGCACAAAAGGATATTATGCATGTGTTCACTGCGATGTGAATCCTTGCTATGAGTTTTTGAAACACAAAATTGGATATGTTGGCCATCATCGATTCCTTGCTATGGATCACCCTTACAGGAAAAGCAGACTCTTCAATGGAAAAGTTGAGAATAGAGAGGCCCCAAGGAAGTACACAGATGCAGAATTACAGGAGAAGTTACAAAGAGTTGAGGATTACAAACCTGAAAAAAATCCATCTAACAAGAGAAAGCGGGTCCCAGAGAAAGGTGAACCAACCTGGCACCTCAAGGCTAGCCTTCATGATCTACCATATTGGCCTTTTCTAAAGATAGCACACAACCTAGACGTTATGCACATTGAGAAGAACATATGTGACAATATCCTAGGTACACTTCTTGAAATAGAAGGTAGAAACAAGGATACATTTAGCGCCAGACTTGATTTGCAGAATTTTAACATTAGGAAGAAGTATTGGTTGCAAGATAATAATGTTACAGTTACGAAGCCCCAGCGCCATGGACCCTTAGGAAGGAAAACAAGATAAGGTTGTGCAAGTATTTGTACAATTGTAGATTCCCAGATGGGTATGCTCCAAACCTAGCGAAATGTGTGGATCTGGTTGGTGGTAAAATAACTGGTTTGAAGACCCATGATTGCCACATTCTTCTGCAGTGTGTGTTGCCAGCAGGGCTGAGAGGACTTGTTCCAAAGCCAATGTATGAGGCCATAGCTGAATTGGGTAGATTTTTCTGGGATTTGTGTGCTAAAACTCTGAGAATAGATGTGCTAGAGCGCATGAAGGTTGAGATTGTTTTAATTATGTGCAAACTTGAAAAGCTATTCCCCCTGCATTTTTCGATATAATGGTGCAGCTATTCATCTTCCTGAGGATGCTATTCTAAGAGGTCATGTTCAATATGGTTGGATGTATCCAGTTGAGAGAAGACTTGGGTACCTCAAGTCAACAGTTCGAAACAGAGCTAGGCCCGAAGGTTCAATTGCTGAGGGCTACATCGTCGATGAGTGTACCACATTTTGCTCCAGACATTTGAATGTGCATTTGGAAACCAGATTTAACAAAGAGAGTAGGTTCAAAGACCAGCATCGTAGAAAACAAGATGATGAGGTTGGAATTTTTTCAGATGGAGCAAAAGGTTGCAAAAATTCGAAAATGAAATTTTTTCATAACGAGTTTAACAAAATGGTTTGGACAGTACTAAACAATTGTGATGAGGCCCAACCTTACATTACGTAAGTTCCAATACCCTCTTATATAGTCATTCATTGATTTTGACATCAGTACTGATCTTATTTCTAATATATTATTTTTTTAGGCTTTTCCGAGATGAATTAGTTAACAAGGGTGTGCATAACATCGACGAGGAGCTTGAGAAGAATTTCACACCATGGTTCAGAGAACATGTGAGGCCTTTGGCAAATGTTTCTGAAGATATGCGTTCACTAGCTTTTGGGCCAGACAACATAGTGCGAGTTCATACCGCATGCAATGTGAATGGTGCTAGGTTTCCTTGTCTAGCCAAATTCTGGCGTAATGAATATCGCATCTTTTGGTGATTGATGACCCACAAGTATAGGGATCGCAACAGTCTTCGAGGAAAGTAAAACCCAAATTTATTGATTCGACACAAGGGGAGACAAAGAATACTTATAAGCCTTAACAGCTGAGTTGTCAATTCAGCCGCACCTGGAAAAGCACTAGTAACAGGGGTGATGTGAAAGCAGCAGTAATATGAGAGCAATAGTAACAGTAACACAGAAGCAATGGCACCAGAAAATAGTTGCATGCATGGAGTTGACGGTAAAGCAATGATGATTACAGATGGACCGGGGTTCCCAGCTATCTACACTAGTGGTAACTCTCCAATAACAAGTGTTGGGTGAACAAATTACAGTTGGGAAATTGACAGAATTATTATAGCATTAAGACAGAACATCCAGTCTATTAATCATGTAGGCATGTTTTCCATATATAGTCATACGTGCTCGCAATGAGAAACTTGCATAACATCTTTTGTCCTACCAGCCCGTTTGCAGCGGGGCCTCAAGGAAAACTACTGGTAATTAAGGTGCTCCTTTTAATAGAGCACCGGAGCAAAGCATTAGCAGTTAGTGAAAAGATGTGATCCTCATATCAAAACCATCCCCTCCAGTTATCCCAGTTGCTGTCACTCTGGGGCCTCGGGTTCCGGACAAGGACATGTGCAAACAACTTGTAGATACAACCTAAGCAATAATTATAGAGCTTAAATCTAAGATCATGCCACTCGTGCACTAGTGACAAGCATTAAACACAACAAGATTGCAGCAACAATAACTTCACAAACTTTAATAGATAGACTGATCATAATGTAACAATTCATCGGATCCCAACAAACCGCGCGGGGGCATGGTGTGGAGGCTGTGGGCCTCCCCAGACTTGTCCTTCTGGCTCCTGGAGTCTTCTGGCGTTTTAAAATTTCTGTAATTTTTTCAGATTTTTCTGAGCAATTTAATTTTTGGACCTTTTCTGCAATGCACAGACATAATAAACAGAAACTGGCACTGTGGCATCTTGTTAATAGGTTAGTCCAATAAATGTCATAATATGATATAAAGTGTATATAAAACATGTGACATTGATATAAAACAAGCATGGAACATCAAAAATTATAGATATGTTTGAGACGTATCAAGCATCCCCAAGCTTAGTTCCTACCCGTCCTCGAGTAGGTAAACGATAAAACAATAATAATTTTTGAAGTGACATGCTACCAACATAATCTTGATCTAATAATGATGTAATGGCAAGTGAGCTGAGATCAAATCATTCAAAGCAAATGTCTATAATTGATATTAAATAAGAGATAATAAAGCAAGATAGTTAAACAAGCTAAAAGTTTTCATGAATGATGACCTTTAAGACATGAAACCGTACAAGGTTCATTATAGATGTTTTAAGTATCCAGTGTAGGAGTTCTATCCTTCAATTCCAAGCATCAAGCAATTTTTCACAACATAGAGAACGAATCCAGTCAAGTAAAAGTAAACATGAACGTCATGAATCAACTGTTTCGAGGTCTACTCAACCGGTGAGCGTAAGCATTTAGTATTGGCACCAGGATGTTATGGCAAAAAGAACGTTAATGGTGGTTTGAAAGGCCAATGTAAGAAAGTCTCACAAAGGTATAAGTGATCATTAGACAAGAGGATGTCTTATAATCGAAGCTATGTAAGGAGTAATGATTGCCATGCAACGGATGCACATAGAGCTATATGTGTATGAAAGCTCTCCAATGGAACTAGTGGGGGTGCATCCAACTTGGTTGCTCACGAAGACCTAGAGCACTTTTGAGGAAGCTCATCATTGGAATATACAACCCAAGTTCTATAGTGTAAATTCCCCACATAGTTATACTAGTAAAACATGAAAACTCTCTCGCATGGAGTATAGGTGCTAAACATGAGCACAAATGATGACTATGAATAATGCAGGTGCTAAACATGAGCACAACTTTGATAAAGGATAGTAGTGTTGCCCCCCTTTTCTTTATTCTTTATTCTTTTCTTTTTTTTTTTTCTTTTTTTTTCTTTTTCTGTTTCTCTTTTCGATGGCCTCCATGGCTCTTTTCTGGCAGGGGCAACACTCTAATATGATGACACACTTTTTGGTACAAATAACTCATAATGAACAAAACACGATGTATGAAACTATATGCCTCTGCCAGTGTAGCAGGATGTGCAATGATCTAGCGTAACATGGGTAAACCACACATCAGCTATATAGAATCATGCAAAGCAATATATAACAATAAAGAATGACAACAAGTCATGTAATGTAAGATGGAAGTTGCATGGCAATATATCTCGGAACAGCTATGGAAGTGCTGTGGTAGCTGGGTATGGTGGCTGTTTTGAGGAAGATGTATGTGCTTATGTGTAGGAGAACAAGAGAAATTCCTCCCACAGGTTTGGATGTACTGGCGAAGTATGCACAACTCTCAATGTGAGAAAAGGGCAATGACATCACCGAAGAGGCTAGCAAATTTGGATGGTGGAAGTGCCAAAAACCGTAACTTAACATTAGTCAAAAAGAACTCACAAGTTTATTGCAAACAACTAGCAGGTTCAACATTAAGAGCATGATTAACATTTACCCCAAGGAGGCACTAGTAGGGAAACCCTATATAGATAGGTTGGCACTCTGTGGCGCACCCTTAATTGGTGCGCCACAGAATTATTTTTTGTGGCGCATGTGGTTTAGTGCGCCACAGAAAGCCACATTTCTGTGGCGCACCAAACCACATGCGCCACAGAAATTAGACATTCTGTGGCGCACCAAGCCTGGTGCGCCACAGAAAGTCACATTTCTGTGGCGCACATGGCCAGGTGCGCCACAGAAAGTTATCTGGGGGGCGGGTTAAAATTTGAAAAAAATAATTCTGTGGCGCACCTGGCACGTGCGCCACAGAAAGTTGACATTCTGTGGCGCACCAGCCAGGTGACATTCTGTGGCGCACCAATTTTTTTTTCAAATCCCACCCCCCCCACCAATTTCAATAAATAAAATCCTTTGACATGTAGTTAGGTTTGAGTGTCTAGTAGGTATAGAAATTTTGAAATATGAATTTTGACCTTTTCTGCAACAAACAGGAAAAAAAACTTGTAACGGCCATAACTTTTGCATACGACATCGAAATAACGCAAATAATATGTCAAAAAAATCGTGAGAAAAAACGGTCAGCAATTCACAGATTCCTCAAATTCCAAAAGAAAAAAAAGTTATTTCAAACAGACGATTTTTCGCAGCAAAATTCAAAAAATTCAAAAAATTAAAAAATTCCAAAAAAGACACAGAAATGTATAACAAAGAAGATTGTTGAATTTTTTGGATTTTTTTTAAGTGTTTTGACTTTTTTGAATTTTTTGGATTTTTTGATTTTTTTTGGAGTTTTTTGAATTTTTTGGATTTTTTGACCTTTTTTGAATTTTTTTTATCTTTCGAAACTTTTGAATTTCCTTTTGAAACTTTAGAAGTTTTTGAAAAATCTGAAATTTAAAAACACACATTTATAACACATACCACACATATACACATACAAGACTTAAGAGGGTTCAAATGATATATATATCAATAAGAACTTGAGTAGCACAAGGGTAGGTGAACTGGGTGGAACTTAGAAGTTAAGCGTGCTAGGGTTGGAGCAATTTGAGGATGGGTGACCTAGCGGGAAGATATTAGTTCAAAAAATTCAAAAAAATATGAAAATAATTCCAATAATTAGGATATTTCATATTCTGATTTTTCTGGATTTTTTTTGAAACTTTTTATATTTTTTTGCATTTTTTGAGAATTCTGTGACGCACCAGGCCAGGTGCGCCACAGAAATGTGAGAATTCTGGTGCGCCACAGAAATAATTTTTGTGGCGAGAATTCTGTGGCGCACCTGGCTTTTCTGGGGGTGCGCCACAGAAAACCAAATTGGTGCGCCACTAATAGCCTTTTCTGTACTAGTGAGGGCCGTTCACGGCGGCACAAGTACCCCGTTAGATCCCTCGACCTTCACACAACCTAGTTATTACGAATTACCTTTAGACATGGAAAGCTATCAAGTCCAACTATACCTTCAACGATTTTAGTAGAGTTTGTAGTACGGTACAATCTTAAAGAAAACAATCCACTAATGATATTGCAATGTCGACCGGCCATCGTCTCGCCTAGGCTTCCTGCGCATGCGCTTGTTGACTCACCGGGCACAGAGCTCCGACGACCTTGCCTCCACCTTGCACGAAAGGTGTTCGGCTAATTGCCTAATAGGGTGCGACGATCAGGCGATAGATTATTAATTCTGTTTGATTTCAATATATCATATATAGTGACGATGAGATGATGGCCCACCTGTGAATAGAAGAAGAAGAAGAAGAAGCCAATATGGCCCACCTCTTTGATTCTAGTGCATGATTTTCTTCCGACTTTCAGGACCCTCTCTCCAATGTTGATACCCGGTGCCGATAGATTTTTGCTGATTTTTTGGCCATGTATATGGAGATTGGTGATGAAATTGTTCATGTGCAACTTCAAATGATCTAGTCAAATACTTGGGTGTGCGCAAATGATTGGCCGCCACAGGCTAGTTTTACCTTTATTTTTAATTTGTTTATTTTTTTGGAATTGAGGGGGCATTACCCCGATTTCATTCATAGAACGAAACCGATAAACAGAAGCACATACATATGTTCGACAACCTCCCTCTAAACTTTTCTTCTCCACAGCTACTGATCCCTACTATGTAACATTCAAATAATTTGATTTATATTTCGTAAAATGTTTAAATTAGGAAAAGAAAACTCTGTTGAAATGGTCCGGACGGCGCCCCACCGGATGCATGGCCGACGGTAGGAGCTGTGTGGCGTCGCGTGCGTGCCTGGGACCTGGGTGGTCTTCGATAACGCCGGCCGGCAGAACACCGCGCAGGCCAGCCACGCCACCGCTGGTTGGGACCTCCTCTCCTCGGCTTCACAAATAGATCATCGCCCCGCAAGTTGCAGCGAACCTCTCATCACACGGTCACCGTGCTTACGTGCGTATGGACTGCCGTGCTAGCAGGGATCCGTCAATCGGTCACTCGTCACTGACCTGCCATTGCTTTGCTCTCGATGGCCTTACACGTCTGCCCTCTCTGTCTCGTTCCGTCGCCTCAATCCATTCGCATGGACGCCGGAGGGAGTGAAAAATTCTAGTATTAGAGCGCCACATTATAAATTAGTGACTTAAAATGGCCACTAAATTAATAATCCAGCTCATCTTCTCCTTTTAAATGCAGGGGCGCGGCGCGCTCAGAATCAAGCACTCGCCCATTTCTCTACTCCTCGCCAGTCGCCAGTGGCCACACAACTCTGGTAGAGCCAGACACCGCCTCCGAGCAGCAAGATGGCTACCACCGCCACCGCGTCGACCAGCGCGCTGAGCATGAAGCTGCTCATCGACACCAAGGCGCGGCGCGTGCTGTTCGCGGAGGCCAGCAAGGACGTCGTCGACTTCCTCTTCTCCCTCCTCGCCCTCCGGTCGGCACCGCCGTCAAGCTGCTCGGGAAGGAGTCCATGGTCGGCTGCGTCGGCAACCTCTACGGCAGCGTGGAGAAGCTCGACGGCACATACGTCCAGCCGGCGCCGGCAAGGACGCGCTCCTCCACCCCAAGGTGGTCTCCCGGCGGCCAGCGCCAACAGCGCCCTCTTCCTTTTGCCGGATCCATCTTGTCCTGGCGAGGTATTCTTCCAAGTTCCAATGTCACAACTGCAACGCCTAGGTGCACCAAGTATCTGTCCTTCTACAACCCCTAAATCTTATTTTAATCAGGCGACGCAGGCGGTGGGCGGCGTCGGCGGGAAAGGGTTCGTGCAGGGCATCGTGACCTACACGGTGATGGACGACCTCACCGTGACGCCCATGTCCTCCATCTCTGGCATCACGCTGCTCAACACCTTCGCCGTCGAGGACCTCACCGCGCTCCAGGAGAAGACCGTGCGCCTCGACTGCAACGAGGTGATCCCTCATCACTTTCCTCGTCCATTCGCCTTTCTCTTTCCGTTTATGTTAGTTATAAGCATTTGCATCAACCGTGTCATATATGCTGCATTTTCTTGTTCAGGGTCTGGCGATCCTCAAGGCGTCGCTGCAGTCCAAGACCGTCCTCACCGACGTTTTCCTGGCTTAGAAGCTGCCGGGCAACGCTTGAAGGCGCGTTTCTGCCTCTTGACAAATGGACAAGGAGAAGTATATGTAGGGTTAAGTAGGTTGGTTGGTCTTTTTGAATGAACTTGCGCAAGAGCTGCTTGCTCGATCCATCTAGCTTAATTAGGTTGGTCTTCTGTTTAAGCAACAGAACTATCTTACCGTAGCATCTCTTGGTGGTAATCTATAGTATCATCTGCAGTGTCCATCAAATACTAGTAGTATCCTGCTTACATGGTTTATGCTTGTTGCAGACTTGCAGTAGTACTTCTGTTTATGCTTGTTGCTTACTTGGTTTTCGAGTACTTCATGTAACACTTGTGTCAATGTCTGTGTAGCAGAATAGTTTATTTTCTCTTGTTTGCACTGAACGTCAACGGGCTAGTGTTTAGTATAATTAGGATGTCTCCAACGGGCCGACGCATCGAGTCCGCGCGTGTCCGTCCCTGTCCGTGCGAGACAAAAACACGGCCCAACGGGGCGACGCAAACGGACCGCGGTCCGTTTTTCTGTCCACCGCGACGCATTCCTGGCCCAAATTTGGGCCACAGATGCGTCGGGCGCGGACGCGCGGCAAAGCGCAATTGTGTCTCCTCTGTTCCGCACTTCGGCCTCGGCCTCTCCCAAAACCCCAGTCCACCCCAGTCCACACTACAACCCTAGCCATGGCCGGTGCAGCCGCCGCCGCCTCCGACGCTGGACCTGCCGCCGCCGGCACCGCCTCCGCCGTCGGCCCGCCGCTGGATGTGCGCCCAAAGCTGCAAAGAAACCAAAGAAGGAACTCACCGACGAGCAGAGGGCCGCAGAGACCCTGAAGCGGGGCGACCGGAGGAGGAGGTTGAAGCAGGAGAAGCTCAACGCCACCCAGAAGGCCGCCGCCGTGCCGGAGGACGAATCTGACCTCGTGTCCAGGGCCGCGACCGCTGCCCTCCTCCTGATTGGAATTACCCCGACGGCGGCCGCGGTCGGTGTGGCGACTGCGGCGGCCAGCTCCAACGCCTCGGCGGCCCGACCGCCAAGGACGAGATCTTCCGCGACGGCACCATCGCCACCGTACGGGTACCTTCCGGGAACCATGCCGTCGCGGGTTTCCCCTACCTCAGGCGAATCCGCGCCCAGCCTAGTCGAGGTACCTCTGCTTGATCTGAACACGCCTACTACACCATTGGTCGGACACTCACCGGCGGCGCAGACTGCGGCCGCGCGTGCGCCCCGGCGCGTAACCTGTTCGGCGAAATGCCCAGGCCGTCGCCGGGTGACCCCAGGTACTTCGGGGAGGTCCATGATGAAGGGGACGACGTCCTCCAGGACATGATCAGGGACAACAACGAGTACGCCGAGGACGATTACGATGCCGGCGATGATGAAGTTCCGCCGACCGACCCCGATGTGATCAACATCGACAATGAGCCGGTTTTCGAATAAGAGCTCGAGACCCAAGCCCGGGCCATGAAGAGAAAGATGAGCCAAAGGGGCGCCTTATTCACGGCCGAGGAAGACGTGCTCATTTGCGAGTCCTGGATCGAGGTTGGAACCAACCAAATTCTCGGGGCGGAGCAAAGAGGGACGGCATATTGGGGCCGGTTCACCAAGCGCTACAATGAATATAGAATCCTACCGCCCCACAACATTCAGACGCAGCGGACGGAGGTATCTATCTCCAAGAGGTGGCTCCACATATCCGCGGAGACGAGCAAGTTTTGCGGCTCCGTTGAAAATGTTCAAGCCGGCCAGCAAGTGGCTTCGGAGTGAATGAACAGGTGAGTTTTGTGGCTCCTCTTCCCTTCTTTGGTTGCAAACATTGGAAATTATTTTGGTTACTATAAATTTGTATGCCCAGGTGTTGCAAGTTTTGGAAACCTTCAAGAGGCAATACAAGAAGGCCTTCACCTTGACCCATTGCTACCGGGCACTCAAGGACCAGCAGAATGGAAGGCCCTCTACGCCTCCCTCAAAAATGGTGGACAACCCCTTGATAAGGGAGAGGACACAACGGAAAAGGAAAGAGGCCAAGGGGGAAGAACAACTCGAAGGCCGAGTTGAAACGAGATGCAACAACCCTTGCATTGCAAGAGACATTGAACGGGTTCCTAACCAAAAAGGACAAGGCTGCCGATAAGAAGGAGGAGAGGAGAGAAAAGGAACGCATAGAGAGAGAGACGGCTTCCAAGCTCTTCTTCGAATTGCAGAAGAAGAGACTCGACATAGAAGAAGAAAACGCCCGGACAAGAGCAAGGGAAGCCGATGCAAGAGCCAAGGAGGCCGAGGCTAGGGCCATGGAGGCCGAGGCAAAAGCAAAGGACATTGAGCTCGCCCTACGCCAAGAGGAGGCCAGGATCATGGACATGGATCTCTCGGCCTTCACCCTACGAAGAAGGCCTACTACCTCAAGAAGCAAAGGTACTACATGAACCGAGATTGATCAAATCTCGGTCGTTTTATTTATGTTGCATGCCGGTGTTGAACTATGGCCGATATGGCCGGAAAAAACATGGCCGATGGCCGGAATTTGTAATATTTTGGTCATGTATGCAGACATGGCCCTATGAGGCCAGGATTATGTTTTATTTTATATTCATATGCTTGCTATTTGTTGTATTGTGATCACAATGGCCGAAAATGATCAAAAACCCTGGCCGGACGGACTCGATGCGTCGGCCCCGTTGGGCGCACTAGCCGGAAAGGGACGGACCTGGGCCGGACGCGCGTCCTTTTGCCGACGCAAACGGACAAAACGCGGACCAAACGCGCGTCCGTTTGCGTCGCCCGTTGGAGACATCCTTAATCGTCGAGTAGATGCATTAGTGCTTGCACATACTTTGACATACTGGCATATGTCTGATTTTGTCTGTGCGGAGCTGCACTGCAGCAGGGTGGAACGAACTAGTAGTCTAGCATTACCACCTAATCTGCACGAAAGATATTTTTCACAAATCACAAGGAAGGTGAGACATGCGCGCCCAACCCTGCAATCTCACAATCCAATGGCCACTGCCATCAAAGCAGCTTAGCTTAGACCAGCACGCTAGCTCTCTCTACAAATTGCATTGTCGTTGTAGATAGCATTCTCTGGTTACATGCAAAGAAATAAGTTAACTCCACGTTTTACTTCACCGCCGGAGAGTCGTATCGAGGAACATACTAACATCCATGCCGCAACGCAAAGACATTTGTTCAGACTTCAGATATATCAAACTGTTTTTTTTGTAAAAAGAATCCTGACATTAAAAGAAACACCGAACAGTACAAAACATTTTAAAAGAAACGAAAATTAAACGAGATCCTTTAGATGCCCTTTGTCTTCAACCTCCAGACTGTGTCGACGTTGCGCCGCCGCTGCCGCTCCTCCTAGAGCCGGCTTGACGTTGTTGGGTGCGGACGGGAAGTTGCCGAACGGGTCAAAAATATCACATCCGTCCCGGAGCCGAAGAAGAAGGATGAACCACCGATGAAACTCCATGACGATCCGAAGAACGTGCGGTGACCCTAGTACACCACTGCATATTGTAATGTACAAGTCGTTGACATAACACCCACGGAAGGACTAATCCGTAAATATTACATCCCTCAGAGTAGTACAACAAAAGCATTGCGGGTCCACTTTATTACACACTGCTAAAGATTACAAACCAGAAATGCATAAAAACATCAACGTCTTCCTCCGACATGGGAGGAATGTCTATTATTGCGATGTTGACAGGAGTCAACCTACAGGCGATAGAAAGCAGCAAACTAAGAACCATATTGGATCAGCAAACTAAGTAGTACTAGTCTAGTCTTGCTCGGCCAGGTTCCTACTATAAGGAGTCTAAGTCTCCACCTCCTTGTCTTCAGTGCCGTCAGCTCCGTAGGCAATGATGTAGTCGACGTCCTCTACTCCTCCGGACAGATCAGGTCTTCGAAGTACACCTTGTCAGCAAGATAAGCTCCGTAGCTCTCCTCAATGGCCTCCTCAGAGTCTAAGCATGGGGTCAAACGGGAATGAATGAGTAACAGCGTTACTCAGCAAGTTCAGCTAAATGATTAGATAAGTGGAATGCACTAGCTACCATCTAGACCAAAAAGTCATAGATGATTATGCAAGTTTTGTAAAACATTTTAAGGAAAAGGTTCATTTTACTTTAGAAAACTATGCCCAGCCTCCACGGGTTTATAGTCATCACTTGGGATGCCTTTCCGCTGCGGTCTGTAGTCCCTCTGGAACAAGGATGTGACAGTCACAGTTTCTTTGTTAAACTCTGCAGAGCTGCATCACTTTACCCAACAGCAACCTGGCTCCTCATGCTTTCTCAACACACTATGTGTGCTATAGCCAGAACTCAGGGTAACAAGTCATGTGGAGTCGCTTCCCCGCACAACGCATATCCGCCCCTTATGACCCAGCCTGGTACAAAAGACCAAAAGCTCGTCACCACTCCCGAGCTCCTATTCCAAATCACCCCGTCGAGTGGGGAAGGTATGCGCTCCCACGCTGTTGGCCGCCGCAACAGACTCAACCAGATAATAGTCTGTCGAGGATATGTGAACGAGGGAAGAAACCTCTGACAAGCCCATCCATAGTGAATCTGTTGGCTGATGCTTCAATACGGCGCTAGGATCACTGGGCCATGGGTTATTAATCCTAGGTATATACTTTCCCGTACAATGGAACCTCCACCACAACATCAAACCGTGGTTCCATTGCCAGCCAACAATATATATAACAATTCACATCATTCGAAAATAGGTTTTTCTTTTTCATGCAATGATAAATCATAGTACTTTAGAATTACTTTGAGAGAAATAATCAATCAAGGACATGCAAGCTGGAACTTGCCTTGAGACTGATAGGTAGTGCAGTCTAAAGCTTTCGACGAATTGGGACCCTCGTGTTCTGAAAAATCAACATCATTGTCTATATGAGACAATGTTTAAAGATCCAAATGTATGCCATTATGCATAGAATGAAATGATTTTATTCACAAGGGACAGCAGAACCGCAGCCACGCAGAAGGGAACTACCTTCACCGCCAAGATGGCAGTCGACCGGACATGGCCACAGAGCACACCAGTCCCCGTTAGGTCCGGCCGGGCTTGGCGGGCCCGTAAAGCCCCGTTGGGGGCACACCAGTCCTAATAGGGTTCGGCCGGGCCCAGATTGGGCCCGTGAAGCCCGCTGCCATGCTGCAACAGGCCAGCCGCCGTCACCGCTGTCCCTGCACCCTCTACCTCGACGTCCGCTGCCGAACACGCTGCAGATGGAGCCAGCCCGTCCCGACAAAGATCGGGCCCATAGGGCCCCGATCTGGGCCACCGGAGCCACTGCCGAACTGCTGCGCGCCGCCACCCGCCTCGACCCGCCTCGCTGCGCTGCTCCGCAGGTCTGCGGGCGCCGCCACCTCCGTGAGGGAGAGACCCGCCTCCACCCTACAAGACGCGGGGAAGGACATGCCGCCGCCGCCGGCACCACCCGGGCCACGCCCAGCGGACCCTGCCGGCGGCGGCGACGAGGAAGAGGGAGGCGGGGAGGTCTGAGGAGAGGGGGTCGGGGGCGCGCGCTGCCGCCGCGGGAGGGCGACGGACGCGCGAGAGGAGCGAGGGTTTCTTTTCGCGAGTCTCAACACATTGTCTTCTTACAAGGCCTAGTTCCTGTAACTCCAGGTCTACCATAATACAGTGACGGCTAGAAGTTTCAGGTTGGCATTGAGTCGAGGACACTTTCTCCTGAGTTTGCAACACGCTCTCTCAACACGTTCAGATAAGATGTCAAACCTGCATACTTTTGAACCTGAGGTGTCTACCATCTGTCAACAATGGCAGTTGAGTATTGTTGTTTTATGGCGATCCAAATTCATATAAAGATAAAGGCTAACTTCGAAGCGAAGCGGAGACCCGTCGCCGGAGGCTTGGGCCGTAGCATACAGATCGTTTTCGAGTTGGACTGCAACCGACTTAGGGTTTTGCCTCCATATAAATACATCTTGTAAGCCGCCGGTTGGGATAAGTCGCACGTTGTATATCCCGGCGTTTGGGATAAGTCGCACTGGAAAAGCAGAACTATCGCACTGTAGCAATCCAACGTTGTGATACCCAAAAGTAAGAGAAAATTTGGGCCATAAGATTTGTGAGATAATGTGGCTAAAATGCAGTCAAACACTGGGGGGAATTGATGATAACCCCCTTTGTTCGCGGATCCTTTCTCACAGGCCCTTTTCGCTGCCACTCACATGTGGGGTTTAAGTGAGCTGGGGGGTTATCATCAAATCTCGTCCTCCTGATTAATTTTGTGAAAAGGCCACAAACCGGCAGGCATTTCGAACGAAGCGAGTGCTTTTTCAGATAAAACAAAGTGGCAATGCTCCGAAGCACGTGAACAAAAAACTACCAACTTGTGCGCAAGGACATGGCTGCACCGAGCCAAAATTAATTTTGAACAAAATTTATACCTAAGGCACCTCCAACGGGCTGGCACAAACGGACCAGCCCAGTCCCTTTTTGTGTGAACGGACATGGGAGGTGCTCCAACGGGCTGCCACATAGGGACACATGTCCGCGCGGACACGTGATTTCGCCCCAAACCTGGCCCAACTTTGGTCCAACTTTGAGGTGGGACGGACAGCCTCGCGGTCCGCCCTTTGTCCCCTTGTCCGCGTCGGGCCCACTGGCAAGTCACACAACCCCCTCTCCACCCTACCCAATTCCTTCCGTCCCCATTGCCTCCGCGACCGCCGCCGCCGCCCTCGCCGCAGTCGCCGCCGTTCAGTCTCTCCTCCGCCGCGGCCGCACCTAGCCTCCCCGGCGTGGTCGGATATATTCGTCGGCCCGACCATCTTCCCCAGGGGAGCTCTCGACAGGCTTCGACGTCCGTCCCGAAGGATCTCTCGAGGGGCTGCCCTCGCCCTCTTCTCCAACCCCGGTAGTAGCCAGCCATCATCGTCCCGGCCGTGCCGATGCTCCGAAGGTGTTCCGGAGTAGCTCTCGACGGGCTTCCTTCCTCCTTTGTCTCGGACTCGGCTGCGCAGTCCACCGCCCCGAAGGTGTTCGACGGATTGACCGGACAAGGTATGGGTCTGTCCCTTCTTTGCATTTGGCTGGTGCAAATGGTGGTCGCATCTTTTTATTGTTCATTTTATGTAGATGGATTGCGATGACGAGTTGTTCTACCACACTTTCATCAATACTTCGGATGAATCATCGAACGATGATAGCGATATCATGATGGCCGCGGCCACTCTCATCCACAACTTCGACGACAATGCACTCCCTCGGAATGTCGGTCTGTCATTGGGTGAGCGCCAGTGTTGGATCGTGACCGAGAAAATGGCCAACTCCAACTTTGAAAGGACTACTTCAACCCGGTGAAGCCAACATATCCGGCCTCTGTTTTTCGTCATCGTTTTCGTATGGCGAAGCCAGTGTTCATGCGTCTGCTGGAAGGGGTGAGGGCATATGATGACTACTTTGAGGCGAAGCCGGATGCACTTGGTGTGTATGGCTTTTCCTCATACCATAAGTGCATTGCAGCTGTCCGGATGCTTGCGCATGGATTGGCTGGTGATCTTATTGATGAGTATATGCGCATGAGCGAGAGCACTTGCCTGGAATCCATGTATCATTTCTGCCAAATTGTGGTTCAGGTGTTTGGCCTGAGTATTTGAGGGAACCCAACATTGCAGACACTGCCCGTCTTTTGAAGATGAACGAGAGCAGGGGCTTTCCTGAAATGCTTGGATGCATAGATTGTATGCATTGGGAGTGGAAGAACTGTCCCTTTGCTTGGCAGGGACAGTACCAGGGACATGCTGGAGAGTGCACTGTGATACTTGAGGCGGTGGCATCTAAAGATCTGTGGACTTGGCACTCCTTCTTCGGTATGGCTGGCTCCCACAATGAAATCAATGTACTGCAGCGATCAACGGTGTTCGACAGAGTTGCCGAAGGCAATGCTCCAATGATCAACTTTGAGGTGAATGGCCATGAATGCAACAAGGGGTACTATCTAGCTGATGGCATCTACCCTTCATGGCCAGTTTTCGTGAAGACCATCCGAAACCCCGATCAGGAGAAAACTCGCAGATTTGCTCAACAACAAGAAACCGGTCGGAAGGATGTGGAGTGAGCGTTTGGTGTGCTCCAATCTCGTTTTGCCATAGTTCGGCACTGATGACCCACAAGTATAGGGGATCGCAACAGTCTTCGAGGGAAGTAAAACCCAAATTTATTGATTCGACACAAGGGGAGCCAAAGAATATTTATAAGCCTTAACAGATGAATTGTCAGTTCAGATGCACCTGGAAATAAACTTGCTTGGCACAATTTATCAGTAGCAACAGTATTATAACTGTAGTGGTGGAGAAATAATAGCAGCAGTGAAATAAAGACAGCAGTAGCGATCGAGGTAAACAGCAGGATTAAAATACTATAGGCATAGGGATGGATGAACGGGCGTTGCATGGATAAGATAGCTCATATAATAGCCATAACGCAGGGCAACTGCAGGTAAACAATAATAAAGCATCCAAGTACTAGTCAATCATAGGCATGTGTTCCGTATATAGTCGTACGTGCTCGCAATGAGAAACTTGCACACCATCTTTTGTCCTACCAGCCCGTTTACAGCGGGGCCAATCAAGGAAACTTCTGGTAATTGAGATACTCCTTTTAATAAAGTACCGGAGCAAAGCATTAACATCCATGAACACATGTGATCCTCAAGTCAAAACCATCCCCTCCGGTTATCCCAATTATTGTCACTTTGGGGCCTCGGGTTCCAGACAACAACAGGTGTATACAACTTGCAGATATGATCCAAAACAATAGTTATACTCATGAAACAATAACATGTTCAGATCTGAAATCATGGCACTCGGGCCCTAAGTGTTAAGCATTAGGCACAACAAGTTGCAACAACGATAAATAGCACTAACAACGGATACTAGGCACCATGCCCTAACAATCTGACATCTATTATATGAACGATCTTATCCAATCCCTACCATTCCCTTCAGGCTACAACGGGGAATTACTCACACATGGATGAAGGAGTCATGGATGATGGATGGAGAGGCGGTGGCGATGACGATGGCGACGATCTCCTCCAAATCACCATCCCGGCAGGGTGCCAGAACGGAACTTCTGATCCCCGTATTAGGGTTTTCGGTGGCGGCGGAGCTCGGGAGTGTTTCTGGGAAAAACGTCTGGTGGTCGTGCGTTAAGGGTCGAGAGCAATATGTAGTCCAGAGGGCGTCGTGAAGGGCCGCACGAGGCAGCCACACACGGCCTGGGCGCGGCCCCAACTCTGCCGCGCCATGGTGGTGTGTGGGCCCCGTGGGTCCCATCTCCGCTTCGTCTTCTGGCTCCGTGAGTCTTCCGATGAAATTGGATTTATGGATTTTTTCGGGGATTTTCCCGAAACTTTGAGTTTCTGCAAAAAAACAAGACACCAAGTCAATTCTGCTGAAAACAGCGTTAGTCCGTATTAGTTTTATTCAAATCACACAAATTAGAGGTAAAACAATAACAAAAGTGTTCAGGAAAGTAGGTACGTTTTGGACGTATCAACTCCCCCAAGCTTAGCATATTGCTTGTTCTCAAGCAATTCAGTTGACAAACTGAACGCGATAAAAGAAAACTTTAATGAACACATTTGCTTCATATGATGTATACATACTTATGCTATGATCAAAATCTTAGACAATGCATGATGGAGTCTATGCAAATAATGATACCCAACAATTATGTAGATCATGAAAAGATCCTAACATACTAATAATCAACAACATGAAACATATCTATCGGCGAGATTGAAATGCACATAATAAAGTATGATAAGATGGTATCTCGCTTGACCTTATTTGTGGAGCAAAACATAAATGCCAAGGCACCTCTGAAGTTTAAGTGAAGACTAGATATAAAGATATCAAAGATAAAAGCATCAAAGTCATACCACAATTAATAATATTCTAGGACAAGCACATTATACTAAGAATGACAATTATGCTCTCGAAGAAGTGCTCAAAGAAAGGATGGTGACTCAACATAAAAGTAAAAGATTGGTCCTTCGCAGAGGGAAGCAGGGATTATCATGTGCTAGAGCTTTTTATTTTTAAAACAGAAGTAAAATTGTTTTGAGAGGTGGTTATTTCTGTCAACGCATGACAATAGAGTTTTTCTCATCTTCCATGCTAAATAAGTTTTGAGAGCGGTTCCGAGATATTAAAATTATGCATTTTATAGCATGCACTTTTATATAGTTTGACACTCCTCCCCACCTTTGCTCACACAAGCCATGGCTAACCGAATCCTCGGGTGCCTACCAACAATCACATACCATGGAGGAGTGTCTATTTTATTACTTTTAGATGTTATAATGGTCTAACCAGCTCTTTGCAAAATAGTGACGAGCAGATGAAGCATGCAAGTCAGGAAAACTTTATTTAGCATGGAAGATAACAAACCCAACTACTACTTCCTCATGAGATAAAAACAATGTCACAAAATGAGAAGTATTTTGAAGGTTTTAAAGGTAGAACATGAAAAATTACTTGGAATGGTTTGAAATTCCATGCATAGGAATTTATAGTGGACTCTCTTGGGATAACTTGGTTTGAGGATTGTGGATGCATGAGCAGCATTCCCGCTCAGTACAGATGGAGGCTAGCAATAGACTGGGAAACGACAACTAAGAGAGCAATAACCGTCATAATCATGCTTGCGACAAAATAACATTAACTGTGGCATAAAAGTGACACTAAAACTCTGAGACAAAATAAATCATCGAGTCTTTAATTGACTCTTTATTTTTAGTCATATACATGTGTGAGCATGTGCCAAGTCGATTCAAGTAAATCATTCAGAGGAGGATACTACAATACCATACCATTTTATGAGCAGAACAATGCAAGCAAATATCTATATGACATATTATCCATTATTAGCAAATTGCGACTGATCATAAGAAGACATGAACTATTAAGCAAACATTAATCATATAGTTTCCACCATGACAAGCTAAACATGATCATACGGATAAGTATATGTACAAAAATGAAAAACAAATAGAGTTCATACCAGCCTTCTTACCACGTCCACTCTGTCGTATCTCGTCATTATTGCTTTTCATTAGCGCGGATTGAATAATATGAAAATGATAACCAAGCCCAAGTGGAGTCACGGAAACCTGCTGAACTCTGCAACAACTATGCAAACACAGAAGAAGAAGAAAACAAATATTTTTGGGTTTTCGATTTTTAGGAAAAGAAATAAAAAGAGATAAATGATTAAAGGAAAATCTTTTTGGATTTTTTTGAATAGTAAACCAAAAATTAAAAAGATAGAACAAAGTGAAAACCGAAATGCAAAAGATAAAAGATAGAGAAATAAAGGAAATATTTTTGGTCTTTTTGGTTTTCTGAAAATAAAACAAACGCAAGAGAGAGCTACTAAAAAGAAATGAAAAATGGATATACAAAGTATCGATGAAACAACCGGCATAATATGAATATGACAATGTGAATAAGATGTCGGTGAGAATGCGTACCCCCCCCCCCCAAGCTTAGGCTTTTGGCCTAAGGTGGAGATCGATCATCACCACGGGTGTCGTGGGGTAGATAACACGGCAGATGCTACTTTGGGGTAGCTTGAGTTGATGGGCAAGGCGACACTGGCGTCTGGGAGATTGTTTAGCACTGCAGGGACAAAGGGTTTACCCAGGTTCGGCCTCTCCATTGGAGATAAAGACCTACTTCCTGCTATCTTGTTATTGATCTCGATCTCGATAACCCGGCTACGACAACAGAGCCGGATCTCGATCTAGGTTACAAGGTTGGGTGTTTCTCTCGATGGTTCTCTCGCCTAAGCTTGGATCGTAAAGTTCTCTCTCAACTAGGGCTCAGGACCGGTTTATATAGACGACCGGGTCTCCTGGCACTTTACAATACGAACCCGGGCTCTACCCAGACTCGGAATCCTACTCTAGCTCTTCTAGCCTTCGTGTCCTCCAAGTCCGAACCGCCTCTGGTCTTCTAGAAACTTCCCTTCCTGAACCGGGTTACCGCCAAAGCCTCTGGCCCAGCAACATAACCCGGCCCATGCTGATGGTTAGCTGGCCTGGCCGGGCCTCCTGCCTGGCGGGTCATGCTTCCCTCTTCATGGGCCTACCGGGTTATCATCCCCCCATCAGTAGCCCCCAGATTAACCTGGTTGCCAGGTTGGCATGCTCTGCTTCTTATTCTTGAATATTGCTTCTTTGAGCAGAACTGATATCCTGGCCAGCCGGGTTAATCACCTGAAACATAAAAAACACATAACAAATTTAATATCAGAACATGTTCTTTTCTCCTTTGCTTGGCCAGTCTCTTTGGCGGTTCACGCCGTAACCCGGTTATCTCTTGCCGGGTTCACACGCCCGGGTTTCACTTTCACACTTAGTGAAAATTATCGCCCAACTAAATCCATCCTTATCCATCTTAATCACGATCTTATCATTTAATACTCCGTAATTATCTCATTCCGTTTGTCGTTGACTTTTAGTCAAAGATCCTTATCTCTTCACTTTTTACCACAACACCCCTAGGGTTTTTACTGTGCCTATAAATAGGAGACCAAGAGACACCGCAGTCACTTTCCCCATTCATCATCTTCTTCCTCGCGCACGCACTGTAGCAGCCGCGGATCCAATCTCAAATCGAGCCTCCCAATCTCCTGCAAGAAGATCCACAGGTACGTTTATCCCACATATCCGTGCTCCGCACTTGATTCCAACTCGAATCTCGTCCAGATTTGCTTTGCATTTCCCTCTACGCATCTACATCTAGAACTAGGGTTTCATCTCCATTGCTGTGCTCAGAGAACTTCGAAGCTCCTCAGCCATGGTGAAGGACAAAGCGAAGGCCGGAGCTCCCCGTGCGGCGAAGAAGCTCGCAAAGAAGCCTCACAGCACCCACGCCGGTGCATCTGGCTCCGCCGCCCCCGCTGCTACTCAGGTCAACTGGACCAAGTCCACGGTGACAACTTGATGCTTCAAGAATACGTGAACTGCGGCGAGCTCCCTCCAAGGATGAGATTCAATGGCGTGCTGCTGGAGAAGAAATCCGCCCCAGCCCCAAGGAAGGTGAAGTGGTGGTTTTCCTCGACCACGTTCAGCGCGGCCTTCGCCCCCCGGGTTCCCTGTTTTTTCGCCGGGTCTTGAAGTACTACGGCCTTAGGCCTCAAGACATCGCGCCCAACTCCATGCTGAACATCAGCAACTTTGTGGTGTTCTGTGAAGATTATTGCAAATGGCTCCAAGCCTCGAGCTGTTCCTCGAGTTCTTCTACTGCAACCCCTCTCGCAAGGACCAAGTACTCCCATATGGGGGAGTTGCAATCCAGCGCCGAAGGGAATGCGATTTCCCGGCTCTTCTTCTAGCCAGCCATCCCAAGGGGTGGCAAAACACATATTTTTACTGCAAGACACTTCACCAGAATCTGACGATGCCCGTTACCCGGCTTTCCGGAACTCGGGCTTAACATATGAAGCCAAAATGAATAGTTATGCCGATGACGCCGAGCGGGTCAAGCTCGAGCCCACTCTTCGCCGGGCCAGAGCTTTACTCGCCCATGGCCTCAAGGGCACAGATCTGGTCAAGTGCTGGATCGGTTGGTTCATCCAGCCACTCAGCATCAGGACCCGGCTAATTTGCCAGTACACTGGTGAAACCACAGACAACATGCGTTACTCGAGATGACGCTTACTGATGATCAGCTCGTGAAGAATGCCAAGAGATTGCTTGGCGAAAAGAAAGATGCCATTGCACTGAACGGGCTCGCCCCATTTAGTGCCAAGAACAAACCCCCACGGTAAAGCCAATACTCAATCCAT
This sequence comes from Poa pratensis, assembly GCA_947311845.1. Classification (NCBI taxonomy): domain Eukaryota; kingdom Viridiplantae; phylum Streptophyta; class Magnoliopsida; order Poales; family Poaceae; genus Poa; species Poa pratensis. Next base: position 30,276,180 of record CAMZMU010000088.1, read on the forward strand.
TTGTTTACTTTAACCCGGTAAACTCATCCATAGACTGTTATTTACTGTGACTGCTTTTTCTCAGGACTCCAAGTGGTGGAGCGTGGATTTTACCCCTACATCCTCTCCTGATGGGGAGGACACAGAAAGTGAAGACGACGAAGAAGAAGAAGAAGGTGAGCTAGACTCCGTAGGCCGGCTCTTCCTCCAGTTGATTAACAACGAAGTCCCCAACAAGGACACCTCTACTGATAACCCGGCAAATTTTATTCCAGGCCCCACTGACCCGGCTTCTGACGTAGCGCCGGGTCCCCAACTACTGCAGCTCCTACTCAGAAGAGGACCCGGGCCACCATTGCCAAGGTACCACATTCTCTTTTCTCAATTTTCATGATGAACTCATCTCAAACTTAAGCACAACACAGGAAAAGGAGGCTGAGAAGGAGGCTGAGGCGAACAAGAGACGCCGAACCCGGTCTTCTACAAGCCAAGCTTCCCTGAGCCCAGGTATCCCTCAACGCTCTTTATCAAGCTGGGCCAAATCCATCCAGAAGACGCCCAGCAAACAGTTCCCTTTAGCTGGCAAGATCCGGGTTCCTAAACCATCTCGTTTGTCAGATTCTTCCTCGGATGGTGTTAGCACACCCGAGGATTTCCAGATCAACGCCGGGTTAGAAATACTTCACACATCTTTTCCATACCTCTATACTTTACTGTCCCATTCTTGTTTAACTAAGACACTATCTTGTTCCAGTGCCAGAGCTTTTATGGATGAAGACCCGGAATCTCCTCCCGCGGCGTCTCCTCCTCCAGCAACCACAGAGCCTTCTCCTATGGAGGCACATATTGAAGAACCGGAGGACAAAGACGAGCCAAGGGAGCAAGCAACCCCCGCGGCTTCTCCAAAAAATATGTTGACCCGGTGCCAGAATCCTCCCCAGCTGCTCACTCGCCCGGGTTAGGCTCTGGGACTAAAGAAGATGAAGTGCAGGTTACTGGGACCCGGCACGTTCCAGTACAAAATGCCCTGAGACTCTTGCCAAGGTGCCAGCCCCAGATGCTGACCCGGCAACTCCTGCCAAGGACAAGAACCCGGCTTCCTCCTCAAATTCACCGGCTCTGGACGCCATGTCCGTTCCAGCACTTTGCGACGAATATTTTTCTCGCCTTGCTCAACACAAGACCCTGGAGACAGAACTGGTCGCCCTAATTCAAAAACGATATCAGGTACCCTTTTTACTTCTTGCCTGTATATTTTCTTGCATAACTATACCCTAAGTAGCCCCCAAGCTCTAAGTTCATCACTTGTGATGAGCTTGGTGCTTACAATATGCATTCCTTAGGTAAAAACTTCAAACCTGTAGCCCCCAAGTGCCGGGTTGTCTGTTTACAGCAACCTGGGACTAAAAAACTTCCATCATTTAAAACTTGCCCATTTTCACATCAAAACTTTGAACACTGTAGCCCCCAAGTGCCGGGTTGTTGCCTGCAGCAACCTGGGACTTCTTTATTACGTTGAACAATTGAACTTCAAACTGAGTAGCCCCCAAGTGCCGGGTTAGCTGTCCACAGCTACCTGGGACTTACAGTTAGAAAATTTTCAGACTTTTTGCGCATGTAGCCCCCAAGTGCCGGGTTGCACGCCTGCGGCGACCTGGGACTAACACAACTTTTTGCATCTTAACAGGAAGACCATGCCAAGGCCCAGGCTGAAATCACCCGGCTCATGACGCTGCCAAAACTGAATCTGAGACCCGGGCTGATCACTCAGCTCAACTCCAGGCCTTAGAAGAAAAAATTACTGCTCTGACGCAAGAAAACTGATCTGAAGAAGGACATGCAGGAGAACGAGGAGAACTTCCAGGAGCAACAGGAGACCCTGCAGAAGCAGCTGGATGAAACCAACAACGAGCTGACCCGGCTAAAAAGAATGATCACCTCTATGGTTGAATCTTTAGTGGGTAAGCACTACTCCTTTGAATTTCAACCTAAACTGATCAACAGACCCGGTTTTTGAAATCTCACTGTTACGCTTTTCCTTACACAGGCCCTCGTGATGGGAACCTCCGCAAAACCGCTGCAGAGAAGATCAAATGCATGTACACGCTGACACGTCAGCTGTACTTTGGCAGCTGCGAGGTCATCAAAGCCGCTAGGCTCTGGGAAACCCGCCAAGCAAGTACACTGAAGTCCTTGGGCATCTGTCAACAATGCCGCAATGGATCCATCTGCTCAAGAGATCAGCTTGCAGGGCCGGGGTGATGCGAGGTCTTGCCTTGGCAAAGGCCTACCATCCCCAACTAAACCCGGCTCCACTGAAGAAGGGCTTTCCTCAGTTTGACACTGATGGCAAGGAGTTCGATAAGAAGTGCTACGCCCGGGTTGTGAAGCAAACCCGGCACGTTGCCACTGTAATTGCCAGCAAGATGAAGCTCACCACTTTGCAGCTTGGATATACTGAAAATGATGAAGAGATCATGGATGACGAGCCACAACGCGTCGATCTCCTCCAAAGCTATAAGGATTCCATTGACCCGGCAAAAATGCTCCTGGTACCTCCACTGCTCCCAGCTCCTCTACGCCAGTTATTCCTCCTCCGTCACGGGCGATAGCTGAAGAAGATGATGAAAACTTCTTCCAGCCACTTCGAAAAATCACCCGGCGCAAGACCAAGGCCAAAGAAACCGACGAGACCAAGGAGCCAGAGGCTAACCCGGCGGCCGCCGAAGAAGAGACCCGGCAAAGACCGTCGAAGAACAACCAACCGGCTCTCCTCCCCGTGACCCGGCTCCTGAAGCCGAAGCTTGAAAACTTACGCAGATGCTTTATCTCTGCAAGAAAACAATCTTATTCGGCCCTTTGGGCGCTTATTGTAATAACTTTAGCACTGTTTGCACTATGCCTGTGATGGTGCGCCTATGCACCTGATGAAACTCTCAAACTTTTGCTTGAAATATGCCTCTTCTGTGGTTTTGATGACCCTTTTGATTTCTTTAACTGTGAGCCGGCTTTCGCATGGATACCCTGTCGCTACTTCTCTGAGAAAAACAGGGTCGAACCAAGTCCCAATGGGCTTCATGGTTGATTGAATTTCCAGGTGAGCAATCAGGCCATAAAATTGCGAGTCACATCAGCTCAACAGCAAGATAACCAAGAATAAACTAGTGGCATAAAGCCGGGTCTTGGGATTGCAGCTACAAACTATTGAAGTAAGAGCCCCCAAGACCTGGATCAATGTTTATAAAGTAATGGCTTAACTATGCAACATTACCCCATTGATCCTCATACTGGTGGGACACGCTCTCTGGGCGTCCTCAAAGATAACTATGCACTTGTTCTATGACAAAAACATAAACAACTAAAATGTAAACTACACCTTCATACTTCTGAATCCAAAGTTATGGATACTGTAGCGAAAACTGCACAGCCGGGTCACAAAACATCGAGACCCGGATGACCGTAAAAGCCGGGTCTTGGGACGACCCCCAAGGACAAGCCCCCAAGACCAACTTAACATAGAACACTACTATCAAACATAAATAAAAAAGAAACTGAAAAAACACAAATTTCTGTTCAACCTTCACTTTATTGATAGAAAAGGTTAGGTCAGCAAGCCGCCTCATTAAAAACCTTCCAGTCCCCTTAGGTACCCTGGTAAGGAAAAGAGCGCGTCTGAAACCTGCTGCCTGTTACATCGTGTTTTACATCTCATATCTCTTTCTCATGCTAAGTATAGTATGGGCGCAGCTGTGCAATGTTCCATGGCCTCTCACGCTCTTCCAATGAAAAGGTAGAGTGCGATGTGTCATTCACAGACTCGGACTTTTCTCTTGCATCCACTAAATAATATGAACCATTGTTCAATTTCTTGCTTATGATGAAGGGCCCTTCCCAAGGGGGAGATAACTTGTGCATCCCTTCTCTGGATTGCACCCATCGCAGCACTAAATCTCCCTCCTGGAAAGTGCGAGTTTTAACCCGGCGACTATGATACCGCCTCAAATCTTGTTGATATACTGCTGATCTCTCCAGTGCTTGTTCTCTGTTCTCCTCAAGCAGGTCCACAGAATCCTGCCGGGTCTGCTCATTTTCTGTTTCAACGTAAGCCGCCACGCGAGGCGAGTCATGAATTATATCACTTGGCAAAACTGCCTCTGCCCCATACACCATAAAGAAAGGGGTCATCTTTGTGGATCTGTTTGGTGTTGTGTTGATTCCCCAAACTACTGATGGCAACTCCTCAACCCACGCTCCAGCGGCTCTGAGACACGGGACCCGGAGACGTGGTTTCAAACCTCGAAGCAACTCCTGATTTGCTCGTTCTACTTGTCCATTGGCCTGTGGATGAGCAACTGAAGCAACATCTAAACGTATACCCTGATTTCCACAAAACTTTGCCATCTCACCAAGGGACATGTTAGTACCATTATCTGTGATGATACTATGAGGATACCCAAACCTGTGTATGATCTGCTTCAAAAACTTGACTGCTGTAGCTGCTTCACAATTAGTAACAGGCATCACCTCAACCCACTTTGTAAACTTATCAATGGCAACCAAGAGGTGGGTTTTCTTGCAAGGAGACATGCTAAAAGGACCCACCATATCAAGCCCCCAAACTGCAAAGGGCCAAGTCAAGGGTATTGTTCGCAACTCCTGAGCCGGCACATGAATTTGCCTTGCATATCTTTGGCAACCATCACATCTACTCACCAAGCGCTCTGCATCTGCCTGAGCTGTGAGCCAGAAGAAGCCGTGTCTGAAAGCTTTTGCTACTAAAGACCTTGTTGAAGCATGATGACCACAATCTCCCTCATGAATCTCTTTCAAAATTTGCCGGCCTTCCTTTCCAGACACACATCTCTGAAATACTCCAGAAACACTTCTCTTATATAACTCGCCATCAATAACTACATAGGCCTTAGCCCGGCGCACAATTTGCCGGGATATAACTTCCTGCTCTGGCAGCTCTCCACGCAAAAGATACGCCAAATAAGGTTCTGTCCACTCTGGAATTTCATGAGTTGCTGCTACCAATTGCGAATCCGGGTCTTCCTGACCCGCCAGTTCCTCTACGCCCTGAGGCTTGACTGATGGAGTCCATAGCTCGTCCAAGAAAACGTTAGGTGGAACCGGCTCTCTGCGTGAGCCGAGTCTTGACAAAGCATCTGCAGCATCATTTTTCCTGCGGTCAATATGATCCACCTGATAGCCTGAGAAAAACCCGGCTACCCTGTCCACCTCTCTCCTGTAAGCCGCCATTGTCGCATCTTTTCTATCCCATGTTCCTGAAACTTGCTGTGCCACAAGATCTGAATCCCCATAACAATTAATATGCTTGATGCTCATCTCCTTTGCCATACGCAAACCATGTAACAAGGCCTCATATTCTGCCACATTGTTAGAGCAATCAAAGTGAATTTGCAAAACATAGCTCAGCTTATCACCCTTGGGAGAAGTTAACACAACTCCAGCTCCTGAACCTTGTGCTTGCTTAGACCCGTCAAAGTGCATAACCCAAGGCTTGAGACCCGGCGCAAGAGGTGGTGCACTCAACTGTGTCCAATCATTAAGAAAATCGCCAATGCCTGAGATTTGATAGCTGTGCGAGGCACATAGTCAATGTGGTAAGGCCCCATCTCTATTGCCCACTTGGCAATTCTTCCTGTAGCTTCTGAATTCCTGATAATATCTGCTAAGGGTATTGAACTCACCACTGTGATTGGGTGCTCCTGAAAATTTGCAACTAGCTCTGAGTTTCCTTCCTGATGCCCACGCTTGTGCTGGTTCTGATTGCTGTTGTTATTGTTTCCCGGGCCATTGTTCTTTCCTCCATTGTTCGCAGCACCTTTCCCTTTTTCTTCCTCACTATCATCCTGGGTTTTGTCCGTGGCTGCGTGTCTGTTGCACGCATCCATCAACTCTGCCATAGTAACGGGCTTAACCCGGTGTCCTTCCTTCATGCGGCCCAGCTTCTGGACCAAGGGAGCGTACTTGCAAGTTTTCTCCATCGATGAAATTGCATCCTTGGGCTCGATACCTGATGAAGAGTGCAGGATCTCCGTGACCCGGCCCATCCAGTGACGAGCTGACTCGCCCTTCCTCTGTACGCAACGATCAAGATCTTCAATGGAAAATAAACGCTTGCACGTGCCCTGAAAGTGCTTGATGAAAATTGTTTTCAACTCGTCCCAAGAATTGATAGATTTCTCTGGCAGATTCTTGAACCACAACTTTGCTGCACCATCACTCATCATCAAATACATATACTTTGCACAAACATTCTCTGTGGCATTGCGTATGCACATCGCCATCTCATAGCTGCTCAACCAACTCGCCGGGTCTGTGCTCGGCTCATAATTGGCAATCTTGCTTGGCTCCTTGAACTTCTCAGGGAAGGGCTCTGCTCTAATGGCATCTGAAAGACACTTGGGACCCGCCAAAGTGGAAGAACTTGCTAAAAGGTTGTTGTTACCCGGCGAGCTTGCCGATGCTGCTGGAACGGGACCCGGCCCTCCTTGTGGTGCTCCAGCTGCAGGTACTGCCGGGTTTGCATTAGCTGCACTTCTTCCTGCTCGCGATCTATTGACTATCTGCTGAGCCACAGAAATTGCAGGGGCGGGTTGATACTGCTGATTATTCTGGTTCTGGTTCTGCTGGGGCGGGTTTTGCTGCTGTGCCGCGGCAAACCCGGCCACTGGCGGGTTTCCCCCGTGGCGACTCTTGCTACGATATGTTGTGGAGTGAAGCGCGCTTTTCTCTTTTGAATACTGAACTTGCTGAGCAACCGCAGTGCGTAACATGTCAATGGCACGCCGAGCTTCAACCTCTGCTGGCGAGTCTCCTAATGGAATACGATCAAGTGCTAAAGTTGATGCATATACGTTATCTGCTGGATTGGAATAGTGATCCGCCGGCGTATGAAACCTTGGTGTCCTGGGCAGCAGACCCGGATTTCCCCTGGCTCCCCCAGCGAGAAGACCCGGCACCGCTGCAACTGCAACTCCAGCTGCTCCTGTTCCTCTGTCTGGTTCTACATTTGCTCTAACAACTGGAGCCACCTGGGTTACACCAACTGGTTGATCTTCTGGGGTTGTAAACAATACTGCTGGATTTATGGCCTTTTCTCCAGGAGCCAGCCGGCTCTGGTGCCTCCTACGGTGTGCCCTGGTCATCTCATTGAGACGATTTTCCTCATCCTCTAATTGCTTTCGCCTAACCTCCATATCTTCTTTCTCTGCCATTGTGTCTCTGCGCACCTGCTCCAAAGCCCGGCGTGTTGTATCCAATTCTATAGCTCTGGCTGCCGCGTTTTCTGGAGTAATAATCCTCGTAAGTGCTGTCGGATCTAGGACCAGGCCATTGTTAAACATGGCCTGGGCCCCAGTTGCATTGTTTCTTTCCTCACCCTGAGCTCGGTTATTGAGAAAACCGAAGCTATTCCTGTAACGCGCCGTGTTTTCACTTTCCTCTGACACCGAAGCCAGGTCTCCATCAACCCTTTGACCCGCCAGCTCCAACACTGGTGGCAATTGTTGCTGCTGCTGACCCGGAGTAAAAGCTGGTGGCACGACCGTTGACGGTGATGCCCCCGCGTTGATCGAAGGAGCGGTGTAAACCGCCACCCTCTTCGTCCTCTTCTTCTACTCCATATCCGAACCGGCCTTCGAACAAGGGCAGGATCGATTCTGAATCTGCATAGTCCATCACATCACCCGGGATTGGAGCCGGGTTTCCCGATCTTTCCTCGTGCACGCCCAAGGGCAACTCATCTTCAGCCGTACCAACTGATTCTTCTCCATCAGATTGAACAATTGTGGCAGCTCCTGACACAGATTCATAGTCTCCATCACTAGCAGATCTAGTTGCAATCATACCAACAAAAACGTTAAACTTGCCAATTGGAATAACATCACCTGTTTCAAGTAGATCTGATTCCGGCCCCCAGCCAGAATCATCAACGATGGGCTCTCCTTGCGAATTGAGGGTGATCTCGCCGAAAACATAGTTCTCTACTCCTTGCCTTGCTTCTCCCATGATGGTGACACCTTTGGACGCGATTCCCACAGATGGCGCCAGCTGTCGTGGGGTAGATAACACGGCAGATGCTACATTGGGGTAGCTTGAGTTGATGGGCAAGGCGACACTGGCGTCTGGGAGATTGTTTAGCACTGCAGGGACAAAGGGTTTACCCAGGTTCGGCCTCTCTATTGGAGATAAAGACCTACTTCCTGCTATCTTGTTATTGATCTCGATCTCGATAACCCGGCTACGACAACAGAGCCGGATCCCGATCTAGGTTACAGAGTTGGGGTGTTTCTCTCGATGGTTCTCTCGCCTAAGCTTGGATCGTAAAAGTTCTCTCTCAACTAGGGCTCAAGGACTGGTTTATTTAGACGACCGGGTCTCCTGGCACTTTACAACACGAACCCGGGCTCTACCCAGACTCGGAATCCTACTCTAGCTCTTCTAGCCTTCGTGTCCTCCAAGTCCCGAACCGCCTCTGGTCTTATAGAAACTTCCCTTCCTGAACCGGGTTACCGCCAAAGCCTCTGGCCCAGCAACATAACCCAGCCCATGCCGATGGTTAGCTGGCCTGGCCGGGCCTCCTGCCTGGCGGGTCATACTTCCCTCTTCATGGGCCTACCGGGTTATCATCCCCCCATCAACGGGCGCCATCCAGACGTGTCCTCGGAAGACCAGTACGTCTGGTGCGACTGTGACGAAGAAGGTCCTCCTTCCTGGTGAGAGTGCGAGGATGTGACACCATAGTGATATGTGGTGTGTCCCTCTGGTTGCTCGATGTGGGTCTCCTGTCGATGCTCGGGGTAATGCTGCAAGTGGTACTCTGGAGTGTCGAGGTACATATCCAAATCGCTCATCGAGAGTGACAATGTTTTCCTGTTATCAAGACTAACAAACCAGGCTGTGGCAAACGGACTTCCCGCTCGGATTCGTTAGCAAATAAAATTCTATAAAACAAATTTCCAGGGGAAGAACCATGAGTGATAAACTGGTGAAGTTTCATAGCAGCATGGTCAAGTCTTTCTACAGCCATTATCTCATCAGCAGGGTCAACAGAGAAACAAGAATCATATAAGATGCGTGAAGCAATAATTCCTCCAAGATGGGACCTTTAGCAGCTAGGCGGTGATAACCCACAAGTATAGGGGATCGCGTGTAGCCTTTTCGATAAGTAAGAGTGTCGAACCCAACGAGGAGCTAAAGGTAGGATAAGTATTCTCTCAAGTTCTATCAACCACTGATACAACTCTACGCACACTAAACGTTTGCATTATCTAGAAAATAAAACTACGGTAGCAATACGGGTATGATAAATGGTGTTTCAAAACTTTTGAAATAATAGTAGTACTACAGTAGGTAAAATGAGTTAAAGAAAATAAATGGTGTTTCAAAACTTTTATGCATTGAAAACACATTGTTAACAAGGTTGATCAAGTCTTGCTATCAAATATATTTTATATGTCATAAAAGAATTAAACTCCACGTAATAATCATTTTACCTTGAATTGTATAGATATTGATCCAACCATAATATTTTGATATCCTTTGCAATAATCATATATAGGACAATCAATACTTCCCAGTTTGACCGTACTAAAATTTGCAATTGAATTCAAACCATATAACTTATCTAGCTTCTTCGGAAAATAAACAGTGTGCTCTTATCATTGACATTGAAAGTGACCTCCCTTTGTTGCAATCAATAACAGCCCCTGAAGTGTTAAGAAAAGATCTCCCAAGAATAATAGACATATTATCATCTTCGGGCATTTCTAGCACAACAAAATAAGTTAAGACTAAGCAATTGTTAGCCACTTGGACAGGAACATCCTCACATATACCAACAGGAATAGCAGTAGATTTATCAGCCATTTGCAAAGATATATTAGTCGGTATTAGCTTTTCCAAATAAAGCCTTTTATAAAGAGAGAAAGGCATAACACTCAATCCTGCCCCAAGATCACATAATGCAGTTCTCACATAATTATTTTTAATGGAGCATGGAATAGTTGGTATACCTGGGTCTCCAAGCTTCTTAGGAACCTTACCATTGAAAGAATAGTTAGCAAGCATAGTAGAAATCTCTTCATTAGGAATCTTTCTTTTGTTAGAAACAATATCCTTCATATACTTAGAGTAAGGAGGCAATTTAATAGCATCAGTCAGAGGAATTTGCAAAAACAAAGGTTTCATCCAATCACAAAATTTATTGTAATGATCCTCTTCCTTTGATTTGTGTTTCTTATTAGGAAAAGGCATTGGTTTTTGCACCCAAGGTTCTCTTTCATTACCATGCTTCTTAGCAATAAAATCTTCTTTAGTATACCTCTTATTTTTGGAATATTTTTCAGGTTCCTCCTCACTTTGTTCTTTGTCGGGGGCATTGTTCTTATCATTATCATTAGCATGTTCATTACCACTTTCAGTTTCATCATCAGAAATAGATATACTATTAGGATCATTCTCAGGTTCTTTATCATTAATAAGTTCAGAAGACTCTACCACTTGCTTATGTTTCTTTTTGTTTTTAGTTTTTAGAAGAAGCACTAGTTTCATTAGCTAGTTGAGAGTCTTGCTCAATTCTTTTTGGATGTCCTTCAGGATACAAGGGGTCCTGAGTGGAAGCACCACCTCTAGTTGCTATACCAAAAGCATGTTTGTCAACATTTTTAGAAGCATTAGCTAGCAAATCCTTTTGTACTTTAGTAATTTGCTCTAGTTGAGTTTGAACCATATGAAAATGTTTAACAAGTCCTTTAACATCATTAGCAGTTCTTTCCAAAACATTATGCAAATTATTAATGATACGAGAATTTTCTAACAGATGATTTTGAACTTTCATGTTAAAATGATTTTGCTTAACAATAAAATTATCAAATTCATCTAAGCATTGATCAGGAGGCTTACGATAAGGCATATCTCCTGCACCAAAATGTTGAAGGAAGTGTACCTCTATCATGGAAGGGTGAGGAATTGGCTTACATAATTCTTCTATAAGAGGTAGATTTTTAACTTCTTTGGATTTAATTCCTCTCTCCTTAAGAGATTTCTTGGCTTCTCTCATTCTTTCATCATTCAGCTCAATAACACCCCTCTTCCTTGGTGTAGGCACCGGAGGAGGTTCAATTTTAGCCCAATATTCATAATTCTTCAGCTTCATCCGGAGTTCGTTTCCTGAAAACATAACCAGCACAACTGTCTAGGTAGACCCTAGATTCATCGGTTAGTCCATTATAGAATAAATCGAGAAGCTCATTTTAGCTATCTTGTGTCCAGGCCGGGCTCTAATTAAAGAGCAATATCTCTCCCAGGATTCGGGTAGATTCTCTTCTTTTAATTGCTTGAAGTTATAAATTCTCTACAAAGCAGCATGTTGAACACTAGCATGAAAATATTTCTTAAAGAAAACATTAATCAATTCTGAAGGACTTTTAATAGACCCAGGAGATAAATTATTGAACCAAGTCTTAGCTTCATCTTTTAATTAAAAAGGAAACAATTTGGTAACATAGTAACTACGTTTCTTATCATCATCAGAGAACAAGCTACTTAAAGAAGAGAGTTTATTCATGTGTCCTATAGCACTTTCATTTTCAGTACCTCGAAAAGATTCTTTTTCGACATTAGGTATAAGCGACAAGTCCACAGAAAAATCATATTCTTCATCTTCTATATTTATAGGAGATGTGGCAAACTCAGGATCAGGAGAAAAATTATAATTAACAGAACGTTTTCCAATAAGATTTTTAATAACATCAGCATCTTTAGAGGATTCACAATTCATATCATCTTCAAGAAACTCATCATCGATTTCAACATAGGCTTCCTCGAGATCATCGTTAACATGTTCTCTCGACCCAGGTGAATTAACAGGTGTAGCAAGATTTTCATCAGATGTTTCAGCATTTTCAATTTGTTTAGATTTAGCAATTGTGGCATCTAGAAAAGGACCTAGTGAACCACTTTCATCAAGCACAGTAGACGCATCATCAAATTCATCAGAAATATTTTCAGATTCATCAGAAATATTTTCAGATTCAGCTGAGGCAATACGTGAAACATGTGTATGTGGTGGTGTGATAAGTTGACTTATAACAGATGGCGAATCAAGAGCAGCAGAAGTGTTCAGAGTTGTACCTTTCCTTGTAGTGGATGGTAATATGGTAACCTTCTTATCACGAGGTTTCCCCATATTGAATAAATTGTAGCAAACAATATCACTTCCTAGTGAGCTTATAAATAAAGCTATGCTCCTCGGCAATGGCGCCAGAAAATAGTCTTGATGACCCACAAGTATAGGGGATCGCAACAATCTTCGAGGGAAGTAAAACCCAAATTTATTGATTCGACACAAGGGGAGCCAAAGAATATTTATAAGCCTTAACAGATGAATTTTCAGTTCAGCTGCACCTAGAAATAAACTTTCTTGGCACAATTTATCAGTAGCAACAGTATTATAACAGTAGTTGTGGAGAAATAACATCAGCAGTGAAATAAAGACAGCAGTAGCGATCGAGGTAAACAGCAGGATTAAAATACTGTAGGCATAGGGATGGATGAACGGGCGTTGCATGGAGAAGATAGCTCATATAATAGTCATAACGCAGGGCAATTGCAGGTAAACAATAATAAAGCATCCAAGTACTAGTCAATCATAGGCATGTGTTCCGTATATAGTCATACGTGCTCGCAATGAGAAACTTGCACAACATCTTTTGTCCTACCAGCCCGTTTGCAGCGGGGCCAATCAAGGTAACTTCTAGTAATTAAGGTACTCCTTTTAATAAAGTACCGGAGCAAAGCATTAATATTCCATAAACACATGTGATCCTCATGTCAAAACCATCCCCTCCGGTTATCCCAATTATTGTCACTTTGGGGCCTCGGGTTCCGGACAACGACAGGTGTATACAACTTGCAGATATGATCCAAAACAATAGTTATACTCATGAAACAATAACATGTTCAGATCTAAAATCATGGCACTCGGGCCCTAAGTGTCAAGCATTAGGCACAACAAGTTGCAACGACGATAAATAACACTAACAACGGATACTAGGCACCATGCCCTAACAATCTGACATCTATTACATGAACGATCTCATCCAATCCCTACCATCCCCCTCAGCCTACAGCGGGGAATTACTCACACATGGATGGGGGAGTCATGGATGATGGATGGAGAGGTGGTGGCGATGACGATGGCGACGATCTCCTTCAAATCCCCGTCCCGGCAGGGTGCCAGAACGGAACTTCTGATCCCCGTATTAGGGTTTTCGGTGGCGGCGGAGCTCGGGAGCGTTTCTGGGAAAAATGTCTGGTGGTCGTGCGTTTTAGGTCGAGAGCAATATGTAGTCCAGAGGGCGTCGCGAGGGGCCGCACGAGGCAGCCACACACGGCCTGGGCGCGGCCCAACCTCTGCCGCGCCGTGGTGGTGTGTGGGGCCCGTGGGTCCCGTCTCCGCTTCGTCTTCTGGCTCCGTGAATCTTCCGATGAAATAGGATTTATGGAATTTTTCGGGGATTTTCCCGAAACTTTGAGTTTCTGCACAAAAACAAGACACCAAGGCAATTCTGCTGAAAACAGTGTTTGTCCGTATTAGTTTTATTCAAATCACACAAATTAGAGGTAAAACAATAGCAAAAGTGTTCGGGAAAGTAGATACGTTTTGGACGTATCAGGCACCCTGCTAGAACATGGAGCAAGGAGATGATGCGGGAGGTGATGACAACTTGTGTGATCATTCACAACATGATCGTTGAGGATGAGCGGGATGACGCGAGGCTATTTGACCAAGGATGGGAATATCAGGAACACTTGGTTGAGCCAATTCCTGGGCCGGCGACGTTCCAGCAATATCTCCACGTGTTTGATGAGATGTGTGATAAGCCTACACACATCCAGCTTCAGAATGATTTGGTGGAGCATCTGTGGACTCATTTTGGAAACCAGTAGTCGTGCTCTTCTTTATTTTATTGCATTGAACAAACTATGCTATTTATTTCATTGTGTGCACTTTATTTTAGTAATAAACCCTGTTATTTATGTACTTGTGGACTATTATTTTCTATTCATAATTTGTTGCTACTTTTCTATTCATAGTTTGTTGCTATTTTGCTCACTTCTGTCAAAAGAAGGTAAAAAACATAGCCAAAATCCGGACCATGGGAACACATGCGCCGGGCCGTTGGGGGCACCCCAACCCCAGACGGGCATAGACCCAAAATGTGTCCGCGGTCTGCCGTTGGGGGCTACTATAACACTAACCCTAATTCTCGTCGTCGTTCCCCAGTTGAACTCATCACTGGAGGAGGATGTCGTACCTGTGGAACTCCTCTGCTTCCTCGGTCGTCAGACTGTATCTCCAAGTGACCTATTGTTTTTTTCCAGTTTCTTCCTTCCTTACATATCTCACAAAACACTTTAGTGTGATGAGAGTGAATATAGTGAACATGGGGGCCTATGCTCCCTCTTATTTGAAATGTCAAAAAATGACCAAAAGACCCGAAACAAAAATTCGATGCATAGGTCTCGCAAAACATGTGCCCTGCACATGAGTTTCGTGACAAAATTACTATTTACTTTGCCTCTGTAAAAGAGAGAGTTTTGGTGCCATATAGCAGTAATCTTGTGACATATTTTTGTCTTTTTTTTGCATAGGTCAACTAAAAGGTCGCTTCTCCACAAAACTTTCTACGAACACATGGAACATACCAACCTGTAACGTTTTTCAGAAATTTAAACATTTACAATTTTTTTTTTAACTGGGAGCATATGCACCCCGGTTCAAATGCTACTTTCCCTTAGTGTGATATGCATCCCAATATGCCTTATCCACTACGGTTATTCCGACATAATTTATTATACACATGTCCAACCAATATATATCAAAGATACTACATAATCCACATGTCCAAGCAATAGTAGTACTAGTACACACGACACTCCATGCAAGCAAATCAACATAATTTTCGTAAGCAATAAACTATCATGCAGTTCATCCATCTGTGAATAAACAAACAATAGGCTTATAAATGTGGAAAGCTAGGCTAAAATCCTAACCAACCAGGTTCTAAAAAATATACCGCTATCATGTTTCTAACATGAAGGCGTATTCATGTAAGGCGTAAACGATGCCATACGGCGTAGTCTGTCTGGTCTTCTCCTCCTGTCAGTTTCAATCCCCGTCCCTTTCCTTGCCGCCTGCATCCTTTCGACCGCCTCCTCCGCGCCTCGCCAATCTCCGTAGGCTTTCCGCCCCGCACCTCCGCCGCCGCCGCCTCCTTCTTCTCCCCGCCCACTCTCCGAGCCCCAGCGGCCGCGGCGGTGACCACCGTTGCGGCGAACTCAGCACCGGCCTCTCCTTCCTCGCCCTCCGCGATCCTCAGACCTCAGCCATGGTCCAGGTGAGCTAGTTCTGTTGGTGGCATTATAAATGTACCAGTAGTCCAGTACTTGTTAGCTCCTGTCGACTAGTCATCTCGTAAGAGTTACTCTAGTTGCGAGCCCGCGATTAGAGTCATCTCTGACGATAGCACAAAAGTAACTCCTGTTTTTCCATGTGATTTTGGCGAATGTTTGTAAAAGACAGCGGGGTACCAGTATTGGATACTGATGCAATAGAGGTTGTCCTTAACATTTTTCTGTTAAGAGATATGCTGCTGCCTGCTGTTAGAGACCAGCAGTAGGGATTATGTTTTTTATCCAAAAGTTGTTGATGTGTTAATTTCTTGTGGAATTCTTGTTTATCTTGGAATAATAGTGTTAGAACTTGATGGGAACTGATGCATGGTGGTTAGTATGTAGTGCTGGTACTTTAGAAACGGTTGCTAACATTATGTATATGAATATTACTGATGCATTTCCAGACTGAGATTTCTGTTTTGTGACTGATTCTTTGTGCTGTATAAACATGTGCTATTGTGCTTTGTACTGTCAAATAAATTCTACTGAAAATGTTATATGCAATTTCTGCTGCCATTGCGAATTGTAATGTTTTGTGTACAGTCTGAACTTCTGTCCAGCAATTTGCTTGATGCAATTAATTCATGTTCTTAGCATACTGGTTTGAGAATTAAAAAAAAATCATTGATTTCCACAAATCTTTGGATTCTGCAAGAGGCCTTTTACATGACATGGCGCGATCACTATAGTGCTAGTGTACACTGGGGTTTTGCAGTTACATTTATCTGTTACTGATGCAGATAAAATAGCTCTGGTGACACATACTAACTGAATCGACATATTAACTTGTTTTATTGCAGGATCATATCATTCCAGCATTTTCATTGGTTGCTGTTCCAAATGTCTTGACCCGGTGCTTCTTTTTCTGCTTCATGTTTCCATATGAGCTATCCAGCAAACAAGAGGTATGCATCTCTAATTGCATGCATCTCTCCTGATGCATCTCTTATCAACGTTCGGTCCCGCGGCTGTTGCTTTGAGCAGGATATGCCAAGCCTGAAGACAGAAACCAAGCACTCCTGAATTCTACTAGTAACATCATCATGTGGTTCTCTATGCAGAAAGATTGTTGGATCAGCTATCTCCAAGGTTCTATCTTGAAGAGCATCCTCGACAAACTTATGAAGATCCAACGAGTCTCTGAATGTGTCGTCTGTTGGGCTCCTTCCAGTGAACATCTCAAGGAGCAATATGCCAAGACTAAAAATATCACCAGGAGTTGAGACCACAGAGCCTTCTCCATACTCTAACATTAATGAAAAAAATTGTGCTTAGCAACTTAGTATGCCATATTTTGCGTGAAAATTAAAAGATAAAATTAAATTAGTTTCAGCCACCTGGAGCAACATAGCCTATAGAACCTCTAATTCCAATTGAGCTATATGAATTTTGAACCCCCTCGCTTGTATTTTCTTGAATGATCCTTGATATGCCAAAGTCTCCAACTCTGGCGCCCATGTCCTCGGCAAGAAGAATGTTGCTTGGCTTAAGATCGCAATGGATTACCACTGGTTGACAGTAGTTGTGCAGATATTCTACTGCGTCCACAATATCGACAGCAATATCAAGCCTCTGGGCAAGGCTGAGAGTGTTGTTTGTAGTGGGTTCTTTAGATTTGGGATGAAGCCAACCATCCAAGTTACCATTGGGCATGAACTCAAAAACCAATGCCTTGAACTCTTGACCTTGGTGGTCGACACTCGAACAGGAAGTTATGATCTTTATGAGACAACGGTGTCGTATCCTTTTCATGGCCTCACATTCGACCTCGAAACTCTTGGAGTACTTGGATTGACCCAGGTTAAACACCTTGACAGCCAGGGTTCTTTCCTCATTATCCAAAACACACTTATAAACTGCACCATAACTTCCTCTCCCAAGCAAATTATTTTCTGAAAATCCGTTAGTTCCTATCAATAATGCATGATAAGGGATTCTTTCGTATTGGTCCTCAGCAATTGAATATTGCACCGTTGTCTTCTGGCTTTGTTTGAGCTTGTTGTGAAGTATCCAAACAAGAAGAATAACTGAAAGTGACAACAAGATTGCTCCACTTGTTGCTAGAGAAATCACAAAAGATTTTTGCGTCCTTTTTTTGCCCTTGCTTAAGGGGCCTGTGGAGCATGAAGCCAAGTGAAGTTGAGGTCCACCACCGCACAGATTAATATTGCCAGCAACTGCTATGTAAGTGATGTTTCTGAAAACACCTCCATTTGGCACCTCGCCTTGCAAAATATTGAAGGATACATCCAATTTGGACAATGATGTCAAATTCTGTAGAACTGCAGGAATAAGTTGTTGTGTGATAAGTACAGTTCCTGCAGGTTTTGAATACTACCCAGGGCATCCGGAATATTACCAGAGAACTTATTCATGGTCAGGTTCAGTTTACTGAGCCCCTTTATATTCTTCAGTGATTGAGGTATGCTTCCCTCAAACGAGTTATTGTCTAGCAACAGCGACTCCAACACTATGCAATTCTGAATACTGTCTGGTATCTTGCCAGACAACTGGTTTCCTGATAGAATTAGTTGGTTGAGGTTTGCCAAGCTACCAACTTCAAAAGGAAGGGCTCCAGAAAGGGAATTATATGACAAGTCCAAGTACCAAGAAAGTCCAGGTAATTTCAAAATCTCACTGGGTATTGAACCATTAAGCCTGTAGTTTGTTGACAAATCAAGTACGAATAAGTTTTTCAACTCTCCCAGGCTTGCCGGAATGGGTCCTTCCAAGTTTGCATAGTATGCATAGAGCCTGTTCAACTGTGAAAGGTTCCCTAGTGATGATGGTATGTGGCCAGAAAAGCTATTGTTGTACAAAGCTAGCTCAATCAAATTTTCTAGCTTACCAATGCTCTCTGGAATCACTCCTGACATATAATTATTTGCTATGGCAAGCATGTTCAGACCAACCAAATTGCCAATATCTGCAGGGATGCTCCCAGAGATCCTACTGTCCGTTATATACAACTTCTGCAAAGTCGTTGAGAGGTTCGTGATGGAAGCAGGTAACTGTCCACCGAAAGATGCTCCCCCGAGTAACAAGGACCCTAGTTGACTGCAGTTTGCCAAAGAAGTGATGAATTCCCACCCCTTTTTGTCATTTGCTTCAAGCTTATTATCTTGCAAATCCAGATATTGTAGAGCTCCCTGCCATCCCAAAGTGGGAGCCACATACCCACTTAATCTGTTTTCCCTGAGATTAAGTTTTTCGTGATCAGAGATATTGGATAGCGATGAAGGGACGGCTCCAGTGAAGTCGTTAATGGACAAGCCAAGACCTCTCATCTTGGGGAACTTGTTACCGATATCATCTGGAATGCTCCCATGCAGCATATTGAACCCAACCTCAAAAAATTCCAGTGACGACAAGTTGTAGAGAGAAGGTGGAAGCATAACAGAGGTGTTGTTTCCATAGAGGTTGAATAACCGCATGCTCTGCAAGCTTCCAAGTCCTGGTGGGATTGAGCCCACAAGCTGACTATCAGATAGATCGAGGTATTGTAGATACGACAGATTTGCCAGTGATGCTGGTATGGGACCTGTGAAGCTGTTGTTGCTCAGTGAGAGCACTGCCAGAGACGTGAGCCCTTCGCCAAGCTCAGCCGGGATACGCCCGCCAAGCTTGTTGTTGTGCAGTCCCATTTTGGTCATGCTGATGCAGGAGCTCAGGTTCACGGGTAACCTGCCGGAGAAGGAGTTGTCGTTCAAGTCGAGCCTCTGTAGGCGTTGGAGGCGGCCGAGGCTCGCTGGAATCTCCCCGTGGAGCCAGTTGAAGCTCAGGTTGAGCATCCTCAGGAACGTCCCGAGGGCTGGGGAGAGTGCTCCGGTGAGGGCCCTGCTGTCCAAGCTCAGCTCCACCACCCGTGCGGGCCTCTAGTTGCTGCATGTCACGCCTTCCCAGCTGCAGAAGTCGGAACTGCTGTTCCAGGAGGCCAGGGACCTGCCGTCGCTGACCTGGGCTTTGAAAGCAAGCAGAGGGGCTTCATCACCGGCGCTCACCACGGCGATCATCAGGATGGCGACAAGTGACCATGGCAAGCTCATGGCCAGGACTCCCATTGCCGTGCCCCTCTTGGTTTGGTGTTCAACTAGCATTTGCCTACTCCATATATGTATTTGGTTGTTGGCCATGTGTGCTTGCCTTGTGGCGTCCAAGACATGATTTACACTTTAATCCTGTTGTGACAACTTTGCATGATCAGTGATTAGATGTCAAAGCTGTATACTTTTGAACCAGAGGTGTGAACTATCCATCAACAATGGTGGCTAAAGTATAGGGATAAGGATCGGCAAAACGGCAAATATGGTAAGTTGGTTAGTGTGATCATATTTCCCTTTCTAGCAGCAGGATTTCAACTGTATTTGTCTGCTCAGTTTGAAATCCGGTGGGAAGAATGATGGATCCATAGGTACTCTGGCGCCCACCATTTTCCTTCTGAACTGATTCATCCTGCCTGCATCCTGGTCTTGAAATCTGCTCAGTGATTGCGATTCAGCCAAGAAGCCTTGGATAGATTGCACATCATTTCATCGTCTACACTGACTGAACATTCAGCGGTCGCAGCAATTTGTATGAACTCGCCCCGGTGTGTTTTCCGGGTGAGTTTTTGTGACCTTGTAACCGATGTAGCTGATGCTATGTATAGTTTTATTTCTGTACGCTGATGATGGCTTTCGATTTGGTACTATGTATAGATGTTATCTTTGCCGAACCGAGTGATAGAAACCTTGAACATGTTACTGTCAGTGTCAATTTGGTTTGTTTAGTCAGATGCGTGGATTCATCTTTGCAATTCTAGCGTGGCAGCGTGAGTGCAGGCGTCTCTGTAGCAGTGGGATGGCAATTGCGCGTCCTGAAACCCCAAAACAAGTATGCTGGCCTGCTTAAACTTTTCAATTTCCAAATTCCAATTCAAAACTGATTGAAAGGAAGGTGTATTTCGTTTCTGAAAGTAAACTCAGTTTCAGTACGTGAACTGCTTTTGGCATCAATGATAGGCATAGGCTTCGCCACTGGGCATCAGGGTTGCGGAATTGCTTTTGGCAAAGATTTGGAATACTTTTGTCAAAAAGAAAAGAAATAAGGAAAGAGACGTGGAATCCAGTTAGTTAGGTAGTGCATAATTTTGTCTGGAGGGGCCAGTGAGATCAAACCGGCAGACTTTTGAACCAAAGGTGTCCGAACATCTGTCAGCAATGGCGGCTAAGTATAGGGATGTGGATAGACAAATATGGTAAGTCGCAAGCGTAACCATTTTTCCGATTCTAGCAACAGGGTTGTACCTGACTTTGGCTGCTCAGCTTGAAGTCCGGTGGGCAGAATGAATGACTGATGCGGCCCACCATGTACTCTACCTCTGTGTATTTTTTTTTCAGAAACGCGCGAGGGAGCACGCCTTTATATATATAGGAGAGAAATTTAAAAAAATCCACAACAATCACAAATGAATCCGTGGGTCCTACAAGAAAGTGAACGACTCACATAAACCCCACAATTTTCCACCTCTCAGACTCAGTCATGATGGCATCAAGCACAGCGGCCTCCACGCGAGTTACCCTATCAAAGACCCTATTGTTCCTCTCAATCTAAATAGATTTCCCATTACTCGACACCAAGGTTCAGTACTATACATACTACTAAGAAAAGAAAATAAAAAAACTCCAAAAGCTGTTGGTGTAGTAACTTTCTTAGTCTCATCAGTTGTAACTTGTAAGACACTTTTACTTCGTTGATCGTAATGGATGCTACCAGGTTCAAGAGAAGAGATATAGACGAAACTGAATATGTAGGTAGGTAGTAGTAGTAAACTAGTAATTGGACATGGTGATCGAACAATCCAATTAGACCTAGCACGAGCAGAGCCACTTGATGAACCTAGTTCAGTTTAGGATTCAGATAGCTGAAGCTAGATTGGTCAGGACTCAGGAATTCGGGATCTCTGTCTTGCATCCCGGAGCCTTCTTCCCGAGGAAGACGTCGGTAAGAACGGTCTTGGACTGCAGCGACGCCTTCACAATCGCCAGACCCTGCACACCGGTCACTCCTTCATCAAGTGCCTAAAGAGATCAAAGAATCCAAGATGGGAGTCACCTCTTTGTGGCCGATCTGCACGTTCTTCTGCTGCAGCGCGCCGAGGTCCCTGACGGCGAAGGTGTTGAGGAGCTCGATGCCGGAGATGGCGGACATGGGGGTCACGGCGAGGTTGTCCATCACCGTGTACGTCACGATGCCATGCACGAGCCCTCCGGTGGCGTCCTGACCGGAATCGGGCTCTGCCCAGTATACGACATCCGTCATCGGCTTGCCACAGCTCGAGCACTTGGTGCCGCTCGCGTCCGTCACGTAGCTGCGGTCAATGCACCCAAAGGTGTAGCCGTGTCTCTGGCCGCAGCTGAAGAATCGCTTCGACGGGGACGGTGGCAGGCGGAGGAGGGAGGCCGCCGCCGGCGAGGTCACGGCGGGGCGGAGGAGCGCGGCCGCGTCGTCCAAGCTGGTCCCGGGCAGGACGTAGGTTTCAGCGAGCTTGGCGACGCTGGCGTAGAGATCGCCGGCGCAGCCGACCATGGAGTCCGCCCCGAGCAGCTTGACGACGGTGCCAGCGGGTGTGCCGGGTGTGCCCTGGCACACCCAGAGTTTGTGTGAATTTTTTAGGAGTAGTTCAGCACTTGATAATCTGTCACGTAACAGCCATTAAAAAAATGAAAAATCGACTGAACAGGAAAGGAAAAGTCCACAGACTCCACCCCGTGCGTTCGCTCTCGCATCTGGTCGAAACAGGCACACACACGCGCTAGCCCTCGATCCCCAAATTCGTCCGCCTTCCTCTCGGCTGTCGGCGGCGGGAGCAAATCCATGGCGTAGCGGAGGAAATCAGGCAATCCCGTGCGCCGGTGTTGAGATCCGGCAACTCCGTGACCGTGGGTCGCCGCTGCATGCCTGCATCGAGCAGACAAGCACCTGGGCGAGCGGCACTGGGCGCCGCCGCAGCACACTCCAGCCTCCAGGAATCCGTGGACGCCGGGATGATCAGCTGAGCAGGAGCAGCAGCAAACCGGCGATTTGGCAGGCAAGCCTAGCGGTAATTCCCCAATTCCCCTGTTTCATACGACTGCGTAGTGCACTAGCTTCTGTTTAGATTTTAGCCTGTCAGCTATTTTTCCTGTCAATCTAAGACATCCAGTACAACATTAGGCTCTGTTTTTTCTGTCAATACACTAGTTTTGATCTGGTTTGTTGTTATTTCTGTCAATACGTCCATGGCTACTTTTGTTACCTTCAAACATATTTGGTGAGCTATAATATTGTGAGACTTTGACTTATTTGCATTGTTCTTTCCGTACAATTGTGGATTACATGTGTTGTCAAAAAAAAATCGCCTATGGCACATCCTTTAATAATTTCCTAGCTCCGCCGCTGGCCACAGCTCGAGCACTTGGTGCCGCTCGCGTCCGTCACGTAGCTGCGGTCAATGCACCCAAAGGTGTAGGCGTGTCTCTGGCCGCAGCTGAAGAATCGCTTCGACGGGGACGGTGGCAGGCGGAGGAGGGAGGCCGCCGCCGGCGAGGTCACGGCGGGGCGGAGGAGCGCGGCCGCGTCGTCCAAGCTGGTCCCGGGCAGGACGTAGGTTTCAGCGAGCTTGGCGACGCTGGCGTAGAGATCGCCGGCGCAGCCGACCATGGAGTCCGCCCCGAGCAGCTTGACGACGGTGCCGACGGGCAGGGCGAGGAGGGAGAAGAGGAAGTCTACCGCGTCCTTGCCCGCCTCCGCGAACAGCACGCGCTGCGCCTTGGTGTCCAGCAGGAGCTTCAAGCTAAGCGGCGCAGGCGCGGTTGCATTGTCTGCCATGCATGTTGGTGAAGAGTGAAGACCGAAGAGAAACTGGCCTGGCTATCTGAGATTATCCCGGCTAGCAGAGATTATCTGTGACAGAACTGGGTACTGTATGTTGCGGAGACCAGGTGTCGTCCACTTCAGTTTGTCTGTGTAATGTAGCCAACCACACACACACGGCGTGGCATTCTAAACAGTGTAGCCGCCCTGCTCCCGTGTCCTTCGATTGCTTTCCTTCTTGAAAAGGAAGCAAAATGGGCATGCATTTTGGGGTTTTCCCCGGTCTGGCCCTCCTTCTGATTGCTTTCCTTCTTCAAAAGCTAGCTGCACCTGGTTATGTAGGTATGTAGCGGAGGTTTTTTAATAAGAGTATATATTATCGCGAAGATACCAATTACACCCAGCACTCTAGCGGCCGCATGGATACACATAACTCAGAATAAAAAGTAGAATTACAAAAAGGAAAAATCTCGCTACAGTGATCTATCATTATAGCAGCAGACCTTTTTCTTTTGCTCAAGGTTTATATTGCCAAATGTGCATACCGCACATGCCACCGCCACATCACGATCATTCTCGTGCGGATGCGGTGGGTGTGCCTCCATTTGGGCACATTATAGCAGCAGACCTAACACCACCAAAACAGTATCAGAAGTCTAGCTTATTCAAAAGCGACGTCTCCAAGAAGGGAACAATGGTCAAGCGCCGTCGTCGCCCTGATCATAGATCATATGTTTTCACCCTGAAAAAAGTCCGCACTCTAAAAAACAATGCCTTCAACAAGGCCATTGCCAGACACAACCAATTAAGCCCAGACCTTGGATTTTCACCCTGAAAGTTAAGACTCTGAACTTCTCCATGTACCGAAGTTGGAATCACTCAATCTATCCCCGTAGCTATCTTTTCATGTCAAGGTAGTTCGGCACCAGGCTTCTTGGCGTTCGGCGCCACCTATTACGGCGCCTACGTGAACAAGTTCGGCTCTGTTTAGATTGGCGCTGACGGCTGATCGAGTGGCACATTTAGATATAGTTTTCAGAAGAGGCCAAATTTGACTGAAGTTTTTACAAAGGGTCATTTTTGTTATAATATACGCATTTTGGAGGGAGGGACAGTTTGTCTGTTCCAAGGATCAGAGTAGCCGCGAATTTAATTTACCATGCAGCAAATATACCTTATAAAATGCTTCAGTACACCACTATGATGAACCAGCGATGTTGTCAATGTCTATTTTTTTCAAGAAATAGGCAGGAGCAGTCGAAAAAGAGTAGCACAAGGTGCAAAATTTTAAGGAAAACGTCAGAAAAACATGAAGGACGCAAAAAAAGATCGAGCTAATGCCCTCAGCTCGGCCGGGGGTGGCAAACCCAAAGGCCATAGCCATCTGCCCCTCTCCTCGACTCAAGGTGCGGCACATGGAAAATGTGGTGATTTCTTTCCTTCCAGATGTTCCATATGGTGGAGGGGAATGTTACACTTAGACAACGCTTGTTCTCCTTGGAAGACAAGTGGAGCATGGCAACTCCACCGGTCTGAGATCCCGCTGAACGATGCGTCATCGCGGTTTGCCGGGCATCGTAGTCTCAAAGCATTCACATGCTGATATCAGGATCGCCAGTCCACGAGTTTGAATGATGGATGTAAAGAGTGAAATATAAAGGAACATACGTATATGGACCTATGTCTCTTTCATAATGCCTCACATATTTCGTTAGGTCGAACTCTAACGTTGTAATATTTGACCAACTACGTATGATAACATATCAACATCTACAATAGCAAACATCCATAATATGAAAGTATGTTTTCTTGTAATTCTAGTAGTATTGAATCGATATTTTTGAATGTTGATATTTTTTCTATCTAATTGGTAAAATTTTACAAAGTTTGCCTTCGAAGAAACTTAATATGCGGGGTAATATAAAATAGAGAGAGTACTTCAAATACCGGAACACTTCGTCATCTTACAAGGCCTTCTAGTTGCTGCAGCCCCAAGCGTACAATAATATGGTTACATGTTGCGACGCTCACTTTTGAACAAATTAATTTTGTATGGCATCTGAATTTGAAGGATGATCACTGATCTTAAATGGTCAAGCCAAATCATGAGCAAAAAAAAAAAGAGTGGGCAGACAATTTGAGTCCTATGTGTCCAATGTAGAGTAGTTTCTGTAGCAAAACGGAAGATGCTTTATTACACAGCCGGAAGGAATTATGTACCACGAATCGGCAAGATATACAGCAGTGCTATGAAACCAAAGCAACAATCATGGATAAGAATGAGATCGAAATTTTCTTTGGCAATAAGGATTGACAACAGACAAGCGCAAGTACTTAACGAGCATAATTAAGCGCATGCCTTCGGCACTAATAACTAATGATCAGTTCATCAGTTCAGTATGTTTTCTTATAATTCTAACAGTATTGAATTAATGTTGTGAATATTGATCTTTTTTCTATCCAATTGGTCAAACTTTCCAAAGTTTACCTTTGAAGAAACTTAACATGCGGAGTAATATAAAACAGAGAGTACTTCAAATACTAGAACACTACTATTTCTACGTCTTACAAAAGGCCTACTTCATGCAAGCCCAAGCGTACAATTATATGGTTACATGTTGCCACGCCCAATTATTTTTAAAAAAATTGTATGGCATATTAATTCTGAAGGGTGATCACTCGTCTTAAATGGTCAAACAAAATCATGAGCAAAAAAATAGAGTGGGCAGACAATTTGAGTCCTATGTGTCCAATGTAGTTTCTGTAGCAAAACGGAAGAAGCTTAGTTACACAGCCGGAAGGAATTACGTCGCATGCATGAATCAGCAAGATATACAACAGAGCTATGAACCAAAGCAACAATCATCGATTAAAACGAGATCGAAATCAACAAAGATTTATAACAGATAAGCGCCAGTACTGAACGAACATAGTTAAGCGCATGCCCTGCAAACATTCGGCACTAACATCAGTTCATCAGTTGCAACACGACTACTTAATTAAGAGAACACCAAGCACATCCGGAAGGCCACTTCATTAACCTAACCTAGTTCAGATAGATGGATCAGGAGGCAAGGAAAACGTCGGTGAGGACGGTCTTGGACTGCAGCGACGCCTTGAGAATGGCCAGACCCTGCAAATCGATCAATGTGTGTGGGTTCAGTCATTCATGAATTGCTTTCGATGATGTCGTTGGAAGGAATGGTCACCTCCTTGTAGCCGAGGCGCACGGTCTTCTCCTGGAGCGCGGTGAGGTCCTTGACGGCGAAGGTGTTGAGCATGGCGATGCTGGAGATGGACGACATGGGCGTCACGGTGAGGTTGTCCATCACCGTGTACGTCACGATGCCCTGCACGAACCCTTTCACGCCGGCGGTGGCGGCCTGCCCGGAGCCGACGGGGTCGGACTGCGCCCAGTAGCAGGTCACATGCGACATCGGCCAGCCACAGGTCGGGCACTTGGCGCCGCTCGCGTCGGTCACGTAGTTGTAGCAAGCGCCGGGCAGGCTGTGGTTCTGGCCGCACCAGAAGAACTGCTTGCACGGAGCAGTGGAGGACGTGTCCGGCAGGCGGAGGAGGGAGGTGTTGGAGGCCGCGGCCGGCGAGTACACGGCGGGGCGGAGGAGCGCGTCCATGTCGGCGCCGGGCAGGACGTAGGCACCGTCGAGCTTCGCGACGCTGGCGTAGAGGTGGCCCGCGCTGCCGACCATGGACTCCATCCCGAGCAGGCTGACGGCGGTGCCGAGGGGCAGCGCGAGGAGGGAGAAGAGGAAGTCGACCACGTCCTTGTTCACCTCCGCGAACAGCACGCGCCGCGCCTTGGTGTCGATGAGGAGCTTCATGCTCAGCGCGGTGGCTGGGGCGGGGGCGGTGGAGGTCGTCGCCATCCTGGAGATCTCTCACCCGCGGTGAAGGGATCAAGGGAAACTGGATTGGACTGGTGGTGTTGGCAAAGCCTTCGCCGGAAGAAAGCAGTGGAAGTTTTGGCGTGGTGCCCCTGCTCCCCTGACAGAGACAGGTTGCTTCTGCTTTTGTGAAAAGCAGCAGATGGTCAGGCTTTGATCACACCACCAATGCTCTACGGACTATGCACCTGAAGACAAATCTGTGAACCGGTTACTTCCTTTGGAAAGTAGTTTTTTTTCATAGATTTTAGAGAATAGGAGAGGCATTTTGACTCCCAGGAGCATGTTTTAAAATTTTGTTTTGAACACATTTTGGAATGTTAAAAAATTCTGGCGAATAATTTCTAGCGTACATCTCGACATTCTATGCACGCACAAGTAGTTTCACGAAGAACAGACATGTCCCATGTCGTGTGTAAAACAGCAAAATGCGGTGCTAAAATAATTCACAAGACTTCTGTCTTTTTACACAGGCCATAAAATGTCAGTTTTCCGCAAACTTGATGAGCCCATATGGAATATCGAGATGTACGCGCCAAACTTTTGTTTAAAATTATTTGGTGCAAGTGTTTTTTTCAGTGGCAGGAGTAAATGCTCCGCAAAAAATATTGTTTCTTTTATCTGAATAATTCATTTCAAAATGTGCATCCACAAAACTTTCTTCGCTATTGTTACCTTTTCTTGCATTTTAAGTATTCAACAGATCATAGAGACCCTTAACATGTTCCTGAATCGTCCCTCTGTCGCTGCTATACTCAGAGGAGCAGTTTTTCAGAATACTCAAGGGCAACTAGATGACCACTCTGCTACAGCCTAAATCAAAACGACGAGGTATACACACATCCTTCAAACAGGACAAATTATCCTCTTACAAGCCCAATAATTCGGTTACATTTACCAACCCCAGTTTTTGTAACAAATGGTGTCCGGAGTGTGGCCAGTCATCTTACATGGTCAAGAAAATTATCATGAGCAAAAGCTCATTCTCTCTACAGTGCAAAAAGAGAATGTGTAGAGACGGTCCGAGTCCCATGTGTATAATGTACTTGTTTCTAAATGATTTCTCCTAAATTATGAACAGTATCATCATGAAGTACGCAGGCCAAGATCCTTCAGTTGCTGCGGATCCACAGGGGACGGCGCTTTGGTGAGCGAACATTGAGCAGTCGTGGTCTTTGGGAAAGCTATGACATCGCGGATCGAATTTTCGCGAGCCAAAAGCATCACCAACCGATCTAACCCATAGGCAATACCTCCTGCAATGAGTCAGATGATGAATTTATATTCTACTTCTATTTATAATAATAGGTGAAAGATAAATAAAACAAAAAAATAATATCAAGATAATACTACCAAGGAACAAGATTACTCTGCTTTGAGAGAGAGAATACGATACGACAAATGAACAAGATATAGCAAGGAACAAGAGAGATGCTCCAGAAAGCTGCTCTTGTCTGAGAAATAGCAGCGTAATACAACATAAAAGCAGCATCAAAGAGGAGTTGCCAAGCCAGTCTTAAACTAGGGAAATATAATACATGGAGAGCCGTCTGGTTGAAGATATCATACCATGCGGAGGAGCACCCATGTCAAAACACTCCAAAAGGTAGCCAAATTTTTCCTCCGCCTACATCACAAAAAATTTAAATATGAAGTTCATTGCAAATATCTGGATATAAGACTGAGATGTGTAGAGAAATTCAAGATCACGTGAAAACTCGTTACAATAATGTCACTTCTCAATTGTGCAATCGGTAATACGCTTGTTCGCTTTAAAGGATTAGTTCAAAACATGTGTCTTCGAGAATCTAAACATGCATGATTTCATCAGAATCCTGTCATGCCGTAGTGAGTACAAAACATGCAACATTTAGCGACCTAAAATAAACATTTTGAACTTGACACTATGAGCACTTGTAAATTTGATTGACTAGTAAATGCAACAAACTGAAAACTGCAAGAAGCATGGACAACATCATGAAGATATCCCTCAACTCATGAAGAGCAAGTTGGAAAAAAGTCACACCTGTTCAGGTGAGATACCAATGATCTCAAAAATTCTTTGTTGCACATCACTTTTGTAGATCCTCAAACTGCCTCCTCCGATCTATCAGAAGGACAGAACATCAGATGCATGGTATGATTACAACCCTCTTTCTGTATCACAGCTCACTGACATATGCACAAGTTGCAATCATGCATGCATGATGCATGTAATCACATAGATGCTTCTGCACTTATTATCAATGTTCAATTAGTCATTTATAGTAGACAAGGGCACAAACTCAAGCAGGCAACTTTATGGAAGTATCTTAATGTCCAAATCTGGTAGGATCAATGTGGAAGAGTATTTAGCATCTTAATCTGAAACAGACACTAATACAAATGTAATACAAATGTGCTTGTACAGAGGGATAAAATATCATCTTAATATGCGTAAAATTACTAATTATTTTGAACTTTGATGCATATCAGTACGTCCATGCTTGTACATGAAAATCTATGGGTACATGAACTTCAGAGGTAATGCAGATAACAGATTGAAGCATTAAAACAATATATACTAATCTAATCTTGCATACACAGTTGAAAACAAAAACGGGCAATACCTCCACTCCATTGTAAATCATATCATAAGCCAAGGCACGAGCTGATGGTAGATCATTCATATCTTCAGGATTTGGTGCAGTGAAAGGATGGTGTAGAGCCTGTGTTCGAAACAGGAGAGAATAAGTATACTGAGAATATAGAAAATAAGATACACCTTTACTTTTAGCTAGATGTGAACACCTAATTTATCTGACCACCTCATTTCATACTTCTAGCAGAAATACACAAGTAACCCTTCTGTTCAACTTGAGTGCTCGCTGTATAATGAACCATGAATTGCTGGTACTGATGTACCAATGCTCATCAAAAATGGCATTAGCATATACTAATGAGAACTGTATATTCACTATGTTTTATTCTAAATTTTTCTGCTAATACATGTATCATACCAGATCATGTTTGGATGTCATCAACAAAATTATAAAATGTGTCCTATATTCGTGGGTATTCTGGTGATACCACATAGCACCAAGTATCCTACTATATCAAGGTTCAGGGTTTGTTAATTATGTACTATCCGCAACTAAAAATCAATTAACATTGAACAAATAACTGCAGCCTCTCAGAAAAGCAGCCAGTAAAATGGTTGAGTAGTTCGCTTAACATTGTGATACAAACAGAGCCTTAAAGAATACCATTTCGCTTTTGTAGAAGCAAAAAAGAATATGAACCAATTATATATTTTTTGTACAAATTAAGACTGACCTCATATCTCTGCTCATCACTATTCCATTCAAACATTGGAAACTCCGTCACCCACAGAATTGAGTGCGCTGACTGGCATAAAGAAATGGACAATTTAAAGGCTGATATCAGAAGCATGACTGAAGCAGAACTACAATTGGTGTCTCATCAATATGCCATGATCACATATACAGAATATGTTGACTATAGGACAGAAGTTCTTGGTTTCAGAGACTCACTGTATCGATGACTTCCAGCTTCTGAGCAATAAATAGTCTTAATCTGCCAAGAATTTGATTGGCTATTGATTGCTCGCCCAGGGCAAACAGGATAAGATCACCTGCTTTTGCATCTAGAAGTTCCAACAGCTGCTCTTTCTTTTCGGGTTTCAGACTTGACACCAGCGGGCCGACTCCTTCAAGCTCCCCTATAGTATCACAAAAAATAACATATAATTTGCCACCAGGCCTTGTAATTTTGTCTAATATAGAGGGATATATGTGCCTTTTACCATTGTCCATAACTTTGAGGAAAGGTAGGCCCTTAGCCCCAGCTTTGGAAGCTTCAGCGTAAACAGTTCCCTTCTTTAGGTCAGTGTTTGAAAAAACTTTGGCACCACCAGGCACGCACAATGCCTTTACTACACCACCATTTTCTAATGTATCTGCAAATACCTTGAAGCTACTGCCCGAAAATACATCACGAGCCTGCATTTGACAGAATAATGATGAAGAAAGAGAATATGAAAGTTATAAACCAAGAAAGGAGTTTGTAGCGTATGTTTCGTAATAACATGCCACCAAGAAAATAGAAAGCAAAAATAGTACTACTAATGGTACTAGCTGGAGTAGCCCCTCGTTCAAAATAATGGTGTCCAAATTTGTGACAGTAACAAACTAATTAAGTAGTTATCACCACTACTAAGGTTAATTTGCAAAGAGATTAAATGTTCTCACATCTTTTAGCTCCCAATCAAACCGAAGGTCAGGCCTGTCTGTCCCATAGCGATTCATCGCCTCCGTATAGGTGAGCCTTGGAAAACACTTTGGCAGCTTGATATCTCCCACCTCTTGAAATATCTGTGATATGAATGTTCCGTAGTTCAATCAACCATGAATAGCAATAGTAGCTCAACAAAAAGAAGACATAGTTTCTAAACAATCAACTAACAGCCGGACTACTAATGATTTAATGTTTGATAGGTAAACTTCAAAATGGAACATACACTTGTGGTGCTTGTGACCCTTTATTACTATAAAAGCGTACATGACTATGTTACCTTCTAAAACTAGGTATTTCACTAACAGACATATATGAGAATAGATGTCCGCCAAGAAAAAGAGAAATAAAAGGTAAAGCTAGTTAAAACTAACATACATGTATCATCAGTTCTTCATTCAACTTCAGCATATCCTCCATTGATGTAAAGGCAATCTCCATGTCGAGTTGCGTAAATTCGGGTTGCCTGTCTGCACGCAGATCTTCATCCCGGAAGCATCTGCCATAAAGCAGCTCAGTGAGCATACACAATCGTGCCAAGCAGCTTTCATTGAGGTAGTTAATTGGTTCAATACTAGTACAGTATTATTTGCCAGCTGGACATGAGTAATGTGATAGATTTATATCCATTGTATTCTGGGGAAATGGAAATAAATTCAAGAGTTCAGCTAGGGTTACAAAAATAGAGATGAAATATTGTTTAAAAGATAGTTGCACCAGATAATATGATGTATACAGTGTTAAAAGACAAATCTATCTTTAAAATAACACCCAGGCCTTTAAACATGCATGCTACCTACTTACCTTGCAATCTGAAAATATTTTTCGAAGCCAGAGGCAATCAACATTTGCTTGAACAGCTGAGGGCTTTGAGGAAGAGCAAAGCATGTTCCTGGCTTCAGAAATCATATTGGAGAAAATCAGAGGAATGGTAAGCACTTATCTGGAAAAGCCATGAACTTCAATGCATAGTTATTACTACTTATTACTATACCTACCACTAAGGCATTAACAAGTAATCAAAACATAATTCTACTAATTATTAAGGCTTCACCTCCAGAATGTCATTGTTATACTTGAATGAAAAAAAAAACGTTCAGTGTGTAAGAACAAAACTAGAGAGCAAAATAAAATAGGAACAAGTTAATTCCTCAAAAATAGTTATTGAGCATACTTCTATTGTAACTTCTACTCCCTCCGTATCAAAATATAAGACTTTCTAGCTAGTTTCCACACACATGTATCTAGACATGTTTTAGTGCAAGATTCACATGAACCTTGCACTAAAATATGTCTAGATACATGTGTGTGAAAACTAGCTAGAAAGTCTTATATTTTGATACGGAGGGAGTAAAAGGCAAGTAGCCAACACTAATTTTCAAGATTAGAAATATCAGCCGTCAATAAAAAAAGAAACAGCAAATTAACCACATTCATCTCCTGGAAGGTGATTGTGCTTAATAGTTTTCCGAGATTGATACAACAGTCTGCAAAAAGAGGGGGCAAGAGTACAGAGATTATTCACCTGAACTCTTGAAGGTACAAGATAGTCCCGGGCACCTTCTGGTGTAGACTTGGATAAGATTGGAGTCTCAATCTACCTTGGAACATGTAGTAACTTTAGATGAAACATAAAGAAATTGATAACTTGAGAGATTTATACAGTCTAGATATTGGAAGGGAAGATAGTCACTGCAGTGCCTTAAATTTAGTAACTCGCTGTGTCTAATTTGACTGATAAGCGCAAATTGCACTAATCAATTGTACTACTGGTGACAGCTCAATAGTCATCTTTATGTATCCTTTATGCACCTAATAAATAAAACAGATGATGCATTAAAACTGGGACAAGTGGTTGGAGAGTTAGCACCCCCAAAGACCATCTTGACCTCTTGCCATATATTACCAGAGCAACAACTTTGATATTTCTGTTGCAGTTTTAAGAAAAGGACCACTAGGGTGTAGCACTAGTGCATGCCAAAATGAAAACGGCAGGCATATAAAAGTACATAAAAGCAAGGACATGTTGCGGCAAAACCACATTATGAAATAATCAGTACATATAACTAGCATACCTCAACAAAATCATGTCTATCCTCCAAGTAACGACGAACATGCTTAATAACTTTATGGCGCAATCTCAAGTTTGACTGCATTTGTGGTCGACGCAAGTCCAGCACCCTAAATCTACAATGTTTATGAATATGACAGTCAGTTTAAAAAGGCAATCATTACATAAAATGCTGTAAATGCATCATTTCAATAAAATCAAGCATACTGGATGAGCGGTTAATTGGTACCCTAAAACACTGAACAGAGGAAGGGTGAGAACAAGGAAATGAACTTTAGGGAAATAGGAGCGGTCATATTTTCTGACAGGAGTATTTCTATCTGAAGCAAAATTGTAGTTTGGAACATAGGATAATTACAGCGAATGAGAAGTTTATCATATAATGTAATATTGCACCAGAAGTCATTGTCCAGCAGAATAAGTATTAAATGATTATAGTATTAGAATGATTGAGTAAGTAACCAAATTGACTATGATTAACAGGCAATTCAGATAGTCACAAAACGTGTGATAAACTGATGTTACTTTGCAGAATGGTTAATGTCTAATCAAACTATATGCTCCCTAGTCCCAATAGTCAGTGTCATATTTGGGAAAAGAAGTGGTTGGCAATGCCTAAGTTTCCCAAATATTATCTTTGCACCTAAATCTTTTGTGCAACTTTACATGTACCACCTAATCACATGGGTTCTTCTGCACAAACTTGATGAGTTTCAGAACTAGTTAGCCAATAACTAATCACTAGCTAGGTAATTTGAGGGATAGTATTTGGCAATATGCCAATGAGAAAATATGCAGAGAACAGACTGTGCTCGTGTTACCTCAATCTGACTTCTTCCGGAAATTTGTCTTTTACAGTATCAGCAGTAGTGATTGGAAAAGGTAGAGAACGAGTAACCGAGTTGAGCACCAATATACTATCTGCAGCAACCTTCAAGGTGCGAACATGATATCGTCGTTACAAAACATGTTGCCGTTTGGAAAAACACGAGAAGATAGAAAAGCTCATGACAGTTAAAGCAAACGATTATTAGCACAGTGAATGATGAATTATGTAGCATGTGGTTTCTGTTGTTTAGTTAAGCTACAATGCATTATGAATGTTCCATCTTAAAAATGCCCATGATCCCATTTCTATTACGATCAGCGGAAATAACAAAGGCTTGCAGTCATACAACTTGGAACAAAAACATAAAGAGTGTAGCACACACAAGGTTTGGACAAAACCTACATCCTACTGCTGATCTTTAAAAGTAGGTTGCAATGTTTCCATACTAGATAGTGTAATTTCCAAATTCTAATCACGCTAATTTACCGCTAGCTCTTTCCTCGCAAAAAAAAAACATTATAAAGTACTATAAAAACCAGTCAATACCTCTATGGCCCCGGTCTTCATATCTGCATTGATGGCTTCTGTTGGCCGCGGGCGCACGACACCCTCAACAGCAACAACTGATTCCACTCTCAGCTTGTTCACAACAGCGTAAACTTCAGGGTATTCTGGCAGAGTTGTAACCTACAAAAAGAGTAGGCTTGAGATCGCTAGATAGTTTGAACAATAATAATAGTAAACATCAATAGCTATATTCAGTAAATAATCTTGTAGCAATTGTCAGTTTGCCAGGCAATGCAAAAATTATTTGCATATAAAAGGGACTATTTGTTTACATGTGAAAGTTACGTGATCGTGCAACGTTGGTAGCTATTGTGTTTACTTTAGTGATTTTTTATTAAGGATAACAGCTATCGCATCAGTATCGAATACTACTTCTACATTGGCCTACACTACAAACATTGCCAAGATCACTCCACTAACTTGTCAACACAGCAGATAGTTCCAGGTGGCACAAATCATGCAGTGAAAGCTTCAGCGAAAAATGTGATATTGCCAGAGGTCAGCTATATATAGGCTGTGTCTACCGCTGCAGCAACTACATTACTTAGAGATCATGAACCAATGATTTTGTTTGCAATGCCACCAGGCCCACCACCGACATTAGAAGGGAAATGGCTGACCTGGACCATGCCGGAGGAGTCTCGGAGGGTGAGGAAGGTGAGGCCGGCGTGGTTGCGTCGGAGGGCGACCCAGCCGCAGAGCCGTACCCGTCGCCCAGCGTCGCCCGCGCCGAGCTCGCCGCACAGCGCGTCCCGCTGGGGCCACTGCAGAGGCTGCATCCTCCCCGGCCTCGCCTCCGCCGCGGGGAGCGCCGCCGACTCCTCGGAAGTGGTCGCGGCGTCGGTGGCTATGGTTCGGAGCGTGGGCCGGGAGTGGAAAGAGGAGGAGGGCGAGGCGGGGCCGGAGAACGGGAGGAGGCGGCGGAGGTGCGGGGCGGGGGGCCTGTGGCGGTTGAGAGGCTTCAGGCGGGAGAGGAGGGAGAGCGGCGAGGCGCGGAGGAGGGAGGACGCCATTGGAGGCGACCTTCGTGGGAAGGGAGGAAGGAAGAGAGAGAGGGTTTCTGAATCAGAATCCTCCCGATGGCCTTATCCTTCTGGCGCGAATCTTACAGTGGGCAGTTTACGCCTTGCAGTCTGGGTTTCGTTTCTAGAGAAATACGCCTTCCATTCGAACAGTTCGAATCTCCAAACTTGGAAAGTTTGAACACAAATTATGCAGGTCAGCCTGTACTTGTTTTGCCGTTTAGAGCATCTCCAGCAGACCCCTTAAAATACGAGCTCGAGCGTTTACAGTTCGTTTTTTTTGCCGCGTTCGAGCCTCGAAAATGTGTCGCGTAGAATAGAACCCGCAAACCCGAGCGGTAAAATAAGAAACCGCTCGGGTTTGCAGGTTCTGTTCGGCCGCAGCCAAAACCAACCCTTAAAACACATGGTTTCTTTCAGCATTTCAACACATATGTGTCATATGACATAAAAATATGAAACAATATAAACTAAAATATAAATATTGTTAATTGTACAATACAAACATAAATCCAAATTACGATAATGGTTCAAATCACAAATGAATAAAATCAAATGAATTAAACGATAATCCAATATGAGAATTGTGCCGAATGCAAATAATGGTTCAAATCACACATGAATGAAATCAAATGAATAAAAATGACAGATTACTGCCCATGCAATTGCCAGAGGTGAACCCAATTAAGACTGCAGCATTCCTCCGACGGGTAAATTAGCGATAATTAGCCTCACAAGTGTTCACTATCTTCACGAAGAGGGATGGGCGCATTCGGTATCTTCTACGAAAGAGGTGAGCCGGATAGATAGGTAGCTCCGCGAAGTAGTCTTGCATGAGAAGCTCATCCCGAAATAGCGGTTGCGAGGAATGTAAACACGGCCACCACCAATTGCTTCTGGTGGTTCTCGAGCAACGTCTCTACATCCGAGTCGTCGGACGAGGACGAGTCCTCGAGCAAAATTTTCTCGGACGAGCTCAAATCCATTTAAAATGCGCAAGGAAACGCTACTAAACTACGAATCTATGAAAATCATCGGTATATCCAAGCTTAATCGAACGGAGAAGCACTCACCGATGGATCCGGGATGGCGGCGGCGAATCGGCCGGGAGCGGTCGACGCGGGGCGGCGGCTCCCAAATCAGTTGTGCGGTGGATCTGGCGCGGGGGCGACTCGGTGGTGGCTTCCCGCCGGCAGATATCGCCGATTTATGGCTGGAATCGAGGGCGGCGGGCAAGAGAGCGGCTGGATGCGGAATGGGGAGGTAACTCGTCGGTCTAAAATGTCCCTCCTGCCAACCGTTTCCTCGCAATACAGGGCACCGTCGGGTCGACCATGGAAACAGTACTCGGCAGCGTTTTCTAGGTTCGGAGTGGTCATTTTTCGGCAGCGTTTAAAAAAAGGGGTCTGTTTGGGACGTTTTTTCAGCTCAAATACTGTACTCGGCGGTCTGCTAAGAGCATCTCTAGCAGTACCCGCAAAACGCGAACCCGCAAAACAGTTTTGCAGGTCGCGCAACTCGCGTTTTTTAGCTCGAAACGCGGCGCGGCGGAGCAGAAACCGCAAAGCAGAACCGCAAAACCGAATATTCGCATCTTTTCTTTTTTTTCCCACGTCGTCTTCTTCCTCTCGCTCGGTGGCCACGTTGACCCCGCTCAAATCGATCGAACCAATCAATCCAGCAGCTAGCACCTAGCGACGGAGGCCCTCCGGCACCCAGCGACGAGGCCCGGCTAGCTAGCTCCCTCATGCGGATCGATCGATCAAACGCGGAGGAGGCGCTCAGCTAGCTAGCTGCATGCGGATCGATGGATCCACGAGCTGCGTACTAGCTAATCTATCGATCCATGAGCTGCGTACTAGCTAACACAGATTAATCGATCGATCCATGAGCTGCGTACTAGCTAACACAAATTAATCGATCGATCCATGAAGCCGGGTGCCAGCGGCGGAAACGAACAGCTCGAGCTCGAGCTCGCCCGACAGCAGCTCGGCCGCCGGCACCGCTGCTCCCCGCGGCCCTCGCGGCCGCCGGCACCGCAGCTTCCCGCCGCCCTCGCGGCCGCCGCTGCTCTCCACGATTCCGGCGATTCCGTCGCCGCCACCTCTCCACGATTCCGGCGATTCCGCCGCCGCCGCTGCTCCTCGCGATTCCGGCGCCCATCCTCGCCGCTGCCTCTACTCCTGCCCAGCGGTTCCGGCGATCTCGGTGTGTACGGAGGAAGTTCGCCAGATTCCGGCGAGTTCCGCGGCTGAAGGTCGTCGGCGGGTGCTGAATGTTCAGCCCGCCAACGCCTCGCACGGATGCAGGGCCCCCTCAATTCAGCGCCGAAATCCGCGAAAAAGCCGTTCCGAGGCGCGGATTCACGGGGCCCTTCAAAATCTTTTGCGGGTTGGGCAAATTTGCGGATTCTGTTCTCCGCCTTTTTGCGGTTTTCAATCCGCATCGGGCGGTTATTATGCGGGTTTGCCCCTTTTGCGGGTTCTGCTAGAGATGCTCTAAAGATGCTCTTACAATGAGCCCAAGTGCCTACTCACAAGTCACACCCTAGAACCACGAACCTACCGACGAAAGCACCCAGGGGACAATTTGAAACTAATTTGAAACTTAAATACCCAACGAAAAGATCTTGGTCTGACTTCGGAAATCCCGCTGAAACAATACTCCATTGCTGACAGTAGAATGTTCCAAGTTTCAGTCACGGGCTCGTAAAATCCTCGTGAGCAGCTACAGCAGTTACAGTTTTACGGAACTAATACAGTTCGCAATCAACAACAGAATTACTTTTTTTTTTTCGAGAGTACGTATATGTATATGTAGTACAAGCAAGGCGTCAACCGAAACTGAAGACGCCAAAGCTAACAAAACCTCTCCTAGCAAAACCTAAGGCTAATCTCTCGCGACATGGTTGTTGTCTCCCTGTCTCTCCCTCCCCAGTACACGAAGCAGGCTAATTTTTTTTAATAATACATTTATTTAATTAAAATTGAAAAATATAACGGAAAACTACGAAATTACAGGAATAATACGGCCTCGGCTAGATTTGGGCCGACAGGACCTCGTCGGCCAGAGTTGGGCCGACAGGACCTCGTCGGCTTAACTCCAGCCGACTGCTTTGCATGGCGGGCCACGCCTGCGGCCGACAGGCCTTTCGGCGTGACGTGGCCTCCCGTCGGCCCAAGCCTGGCCGACCGGCCCCTTATCGGCTAAAGCCTGGCCGACAGGGTGCTGATAAGAATCGGCCGAGCCTTCTTCTTCCTGCTCGCGTTCTTCTTCTTCCTTTCTTCCTTTCTTTCTCACAGCAGCTCCCTGCTGCCCGATCTGTCAATCCAACCAACAATTCTTCCTGCATGTAGTGTTAGAGAGTTTAGACAGCTCAGATATACATTGGGTTAGGATTTTGTGCAATTTCGTGTTGTTTGGTTAGAGCAATGGTGTAGTTTAGGTGGAGGTGGTGGTGGTGGAGGGTGGTGGTGGTGGTGCAGCGTGGTGGTGGAGTGTGGTGGTGGTGGTGCAGCGGCGGTGGTGACGGTGGTTGTCCATTGAATCGGCACGCTTCAAGGGTATGCATTTTTTTGACTAATTAGTATTTACTGTTAATTATGTACGCATTAGTGTTAAGGTGGTAGTGTGATATTGATATTGCTAGGTATTTATTGCGCTACTAATATTAAGTACATAGATGTTGCCGGTTATAACAGTAAATTGGTGTCACATTAGTGCGCATCCTTCAATTAGTGTGGATCAATGTTTTTAAATTAGAGTATGTTTTTATCTGTCATAAGTGTGGATCAGTGTTTTAAATTTAGAGTTTGATTTCATCTGTAAGTAGTCTGTAATTTAGACTTTTAATTTAGCTGCGCGAAGATATGGAACAAGTATATTTGATCAGTCCGGATGTGGATGAGAACCATCGCGCAAAGATATTACAGGAGCGTAGCCTCGAGCCTCTAATAACTCGAGGACCGAGGGAATATTGGCAGATACACCCTGCTTGGGAGGAGAGGTACATGCCTAATTGATTTTTACGTGTCATATATTATCTGCATTAATTTTCTTGTTCGCTACATATATATGATTACGAATTTATATTTGTTTGCAGGTTGAAGTGGGCTGGGCTTTTACCTTTCGCGCGTCTAGTAGAGGCCACTGCGGAGTCTTCATGCATGGTGATAGACAACTGTCTTCTCACATGCTTAGTGGACAGATGGAGGCCCGAGACCCACACGTTTCACTTTCGATGGGGTGAGATGGCTCCTACTCTCGAGGATGTATCTTTCTTGCTTGGGCTGCCGTTGGCGGGTCAGCCCATAGGGCCGTTGCAGGCCCCAGAAAATTGGGAGCACGAGATGTCACTTCGCTTTCAGGGTATAAACCCTAATGCTGGAGTGTTTAGGTCAGAGAATCACGGACCTAAGCTTGGATGGTTACTGGATTTTCAGGTACGCACTGTTTTATTTACATGCATCAATTTATATACAGAATGCAATGTTTCGCATGCATCGTTTCATTTCACTGACATAATTTATTTTGAAATGTACAGATACAGAGGTTTCCTGCTGGCATTCCGCTGAATGCTACACAAATCACTAGGAGCCTTGAAGCATATATCTTGTGGCTTATGGGGAAGGTGATGTTCACGGAGAACCATGTCACCACTATTAGCAAGAGGTACATCCCTATTGCTTTCGAGATCGCGAGTGCTACTGCGCCAGAACACATTACACAGAGGAGTTGGGGATCAGCTGTATTAGCGGCTACTTACCGAGCTATGTGCAACGGGTGCCATCTACTGTCGGATACAGCATCCATACTTGGATGTCCCTTGTTGTTGCAGCTTTGGTCATGGGAGAGGTTCCCAATTGGACGACCAGACGTGCGTGCACACGAGGCTTTCCCAGTGGATGCGTTTTTTGATGCTGATCACATAGACATGCCTACTTTTGGTTTTATCTGGACACGTCGTCAGGTATGTCTAATCTACGTATTTATCACAATTGTTATATTTTTGCCGACTTGCAATAAATTTTGTGTCGTGCAGAGACGCTTTGCTCATTCACAGATGAGGAACTGCTACGAGCCATTCAACGAGCAGTTCGACATTCTGAGTTCGGGAGCGGTAATCTGGCGACCGTACACGCAAGCAAAAAAGGAGGCTATATACCCGGGTGGTATGTCTGACCTGTGCACGAGAGATCGCGCGTACTGGATGACAAAATCAAAAATTGTCTTTGATATCTGCGTGGAGGAGATGGCCCAGCAGCGGGTTATGAGGCAATTTGGTCTACGACAAGAGGCACTTCCTCTGTCGACAGAGGAACATGTCCCACCTAACATCCACGGGTAGGTTTAATTACGCATTGTTTATTTACGCATTATTCAATTACGCATCCACAGAGGAATTGTCTAACACTTACTACTACTGTAGGCTCACAAGAAAGGGAACTAATAGGAGCGCACTATCGTGGATGCGGAGGGTTGGCAGCTACGTTGCAGAGTGGGAAACTGCGACGACACGAGTCTGGCAGGAGGACCTCGTGTTTGATCCTGACCTATTCAATTCGTACCTGCAAATTTACATGACCTCAACCCGGATACGCATTACGTATGTCGAGCATCCTGAGCTTACACCGGCTCCTACTACGTGGGATATGTATCCGACCCAGTCTACTGCAGGCTCCAGACAGTACGCGGTAAGAGATTAGTTAATTCTTACAAATTTTGCAAAATTATGTACAACTTACTGATAACGATGCAAATTACAGGCTGAATTGACTTACCAGCTACAGACGGAGGTGTCCGATTACAGACGTTCCCTATCGTCTGGCCCTCTATTGGACCGGCCGCACCATCAGTCCTTCCTGCAGCGCTTCGAGCAGAGGCTGCGAGGTATCTACCAGGCTATCACGTGCACACGTGCGTCTGACGTCGATCACCGCCAAGCAGCACAACGCCCACCACGTCATCCACCGCAACGGCCACAGCCACAGCCGCAGGTGACGCCTCAGGATCGACATCAACCACGACCTCGTATGACGTCGCACAGAGCACCCTCTCCTGACCAGGCTGGAGGCTCGACGTCGCAGCCGTCGCCCAGAGCACCCTCTCCTGACCAGGCTGGAGGCTCGCATTGGCAGCAGCAGTTTAGTCCCACGACAGGCTATCAGCTTCGACCACCTCCGCAGCCACATGGTAAGTACCTTGTAAATTTGTATTCACCACGCTAAATGCTACGTACTTCTTTCTTAATGTTGTATTGCATCCAGGAAATCGTCCGTCTACGTCCGCTCAGCAGTCATCTGGATCCGCATGGGAGAGTGAGCACGACAGTGGGACCATACCTGAAGTACGCACACAACTGGACAATTGGATGGGTATGTACAATACTCCTCCACCCTACCCCACACAGGAGACGCAGGATGATGATGATGCTGGATCACTGATTCCTGGACGTGCGGTTGTGCCACCCAACAGGCTGGGTTGGACTCCGCCAGATCCAAACCTTGCCAGACCTCCGCGCATGCGCAGACGTCGTCCATGAGACTTCCGGTATATGTGGTCGACGCCGTGGTCAGTGATATCTTTGGGTCATATTCGTATTTCGATTTGTATGTCAGACATATATGTATTTCGATTTGTATGTGAGACATATATGTACGAGACATATTATTATGTATGTACGAGACATATCCTTCAGTAGTTCTACGAGACATATTATTATGTGAGACAACTCTCCGTTACAACTTCAGTAGTTCTACGTACATATATGTCTCACATATAACTCAACGATAACTAATTCTAATCACGTGGAGGTAACTGAGTACGAAAGTAATTCGAATCAACGACTTCACTTCCCTCTGCCACGTGCTCGTGTTGGAGGCATGAAGTCGTCATCACTATTTTCATCGACGACAGCCTTGGATGATCCACCACTCTTCGCCTTTGATATAGCCCTCTTCACTGCTTCAGCGTGAAGGAGATTTCCAGGCCCATCACGACATGCGCCAAAAAGCATTTCCATCCAACCAAAATGAGGGATCTCTTTGTTCACAAACTGTCCATCGGCAGGCCAGTGCTGGACATTCACAAAATCAGGGGAAAAAAGTTAGTACGATAACACTAGATTCTAACATAATATAAATTCGGTACTCAGTTACCTTCACGTGAAATGCATAGGCCTCCGGCGAAAAATGGATTATCTTTGACTTCGGTGTCATAGGCATGTCCCTAAGCCCCGCCTCAATAGCTTTTAGCTCATTAATTCTCTGCCACTTCCACCGCCACCCATCAATTTCATCCCTAATTTCTTCAGGGGTCATCTGGATTTTGGCTTTTTTGGCTACTAGTAATCGAGCACGTGCAATGCACGTTTTGACTAATATAAATTTAGTGATGCATATAAATACAAAAGTGTCAATAACTGTTAGCAAGCACCGAAACAAACAACTTATGAGGCACTGATACTCGATCCTACTCGAACAAATGATTGACCAAACAATGATTAACTGAACTTTATGAAGCACGACTTCCTCATGCCAGAGCAAAGAGGAACCGTGGAATCGAGGCGGTGTTTGATCCGGATGCGACCTTGGTCTGTTGGTGGCTCTAGGATGGACGGCAAGGTGCGTCAGCTAGATTGTATTTAGCACACCCAGCTGTAGCGGCGATGGAAAAATGTTATATTAATAGCTTGACTATAAAAGACATGAAAAAGAAGAGGCCTCGATATAATCAACATTTTTTTGCTTAATAAAAAACATGATACTGGGACATCTCGGAGATAAAAGACCTAAAGAATCGATAACATGAATGTGAATCATAGCAGTTCAGTACTTAACAGAAATACTGAATAAAATTGGAAATAGACCTCACTTGTTTAGCATGAGAAGATAAGCTGTATGGAGTTCCATCGCCCATAATAATCATCCACAACTCAAATTCTTACCATCGAACTTTTTTTATACTGCAACTAACTTCAAAATATTTTGTTGCTTCAAAATTCCACTGAAATGTTGTGATTCAGATTTTATCAAAATTCTGGCTGTATTGTATTCGAATTTATCAAGAACTCAAATCAACTTCGATTAACCTGGAAATTTTACAGTATGTCAATAATAGTTATCCCTTGCTTGTGTAATTTCTTCAAAGTTTTCTGAGCTCGTTTGGTTACATAAATAAATTGAAAAAAGATAGCAGTTTCAGAAAAAAAAACAGATAGCAGTCTCCAGATTCAAAAGCAGAGAGAAAAGGGAGATGTAAAATCTTCCAATATTTCAATTGACGAAGTGTGCAAAAACTATAAAATAAATTTATCGATATACACATGATTGATGCACGCCTTGCAATACAGTAAAGAGAGAATCATAATTATATTCATCAGATGTAAAAAGACATGAAGATATGATCATGTAGCATGGGTATCAGCATAGCCACGTGAAAATAAACATGAATAATCACAACATATATCAAGCTCAGATAGTGATGCTTTCTATTGATTCTCGACTTCTCATGCATAACAAACAAAACTGATAAATACAAAATAGTCTGCAAATAAATCCTTGGGAGATGGAA
Organism: Poa pratensis; assembly: GCA_947311845.1. Classification (NCBI taxonomy): domain Eukaryota; kingdom Viridiplantae; phylum Streptophyta; class Magnoliopsida; order Poales; family Poaceae; genus Poa; species Poa pratensis. The sequence goes on from CAMZMU010000088.1 coordinate 30,320,739, forward strand.
CTCCTCTCGCACTAATATTTCAGTTAATCTCATCGAACATCTGCTACATGTGATGGATAGGCAACACAAGATGGGGGAAGAAATAAAAAATCAAATATATATATATTAACTTAATTGACCAAAGGAGGATGCATGATTGCATACTAAACTATGGCATCCCCAAACTAATCGAAACCTAAATGAATTTTTCGCATGCTGCTTCTCACCACAAGTGACGGACAACAAATTTCAGTCTTGCAGATGCACCCTGCTTACACACGCAACTCTTGTTTATATGAAGCAGTGAATTCTGTGAGACTATATGACGTGGTCTTCTCTCGAACTAACTACTACGTGCTCTCCCTAAGATTCAGGCTGTGTAGCTGTTTTACAGGAGCGTTACACCGAAAACCCCCGGATTTTTCTGCAGTACAAGGGCAATTCACTAATTCAGATGAGCAATTGAGATGAAAGATTCAGATACCTGGACAGTGGTGTTGTGCAACTCACATGGGCAGTGTGGCGGCGTTATCGTCTTGTCTTGGGCAGTTGCGGCGGCGATCGAGTTCTCCTGCGCGGACAGTTGCGGCGTGGGCGCGTGGCGTCCGGGAAGTTCGGAGGCTGTGGCGCCCTCCGGTGGGCAGTGTAGCGGCGTCCTCCCGCGGGCACGCCGGTACCCTCCCACAGGCGGTTGCGACGTCGTCTTCCGGGTAGTGCGGATGCCTTGGACATGGCGTGCAGGCGGCGGTCGTCATGAACGGCGTTGGAGCTAGTCCTCCCGCGAGCGGTTGCGATCTCGTCGTTGGGCTGTGCGGAGGCATTGGACAGGGCGTGCAGGCGGTTGCTCTAGCGCTTGAGGGGCACATCGATGTGGTCTGTACATCATCAGACTAATCCTGATCGTTAGATTTAGATGATCAAGGGTTATTATTAGGGGGTATGATACATCATTGGACAGTTTTAGAACGTTGGATGCATAGGATCGTATGGTTGATATTATTTGGATCAGCCACTCTGTCTCTTTTTATATTAGTGGAGATAATTTCTCCCACCTCACGAATGTTGCCCCACTCACTAACTAGCTCCCTATAACAGCTCTTGGGCCTACCCTCCCTAATACTACCTTCAGTCCATATTGCGGCGTGATACAAAACACACCACGACCTATGCTCCGAACTAGGACCCGAACTACCAGACATCGTTCCTATCCGACTGAGGAAATAACCACGCACCACACCCCTCCTCCATCACCAAATCTATTGGGGTATATATATAGGCTCACCCAGGAGAAGAAGAGCGGGAGAAAAATGGCGGGAGAAAAAAGGCGGGAGGTAAATGGCGGGAAAAAAGGCGCGAGAACTATGGCGGGAGAATTAGGGCGGGAGAAATATGGCGGGACAAGAAGGGCGGAAAAAATACCGGAGCGACAAACGGGAGGGAGAGAAGAAGGCGGGAAAAATAAGGCGCGAACGGGCGTCGCCGGGAAGGGCTGGCGCGAAAAATTGCTGGTTGGTGCCCTGTCGGCCAGGCTTTGGCCGATAAGGGGCAGTCGGCCAGGCTTGGGCCGACGGGAGGCCACGTGACGCCGAAAGGCCTGTCGGCCGCAGGCGTGGCCCGCCATGCAAAGCAGTCGTCTGGAGTTAAGCCGACGAGGTCCTGTCGGCCCAACTCTGGCCGACGAGGTCCTGTCGGCCCAAATCTAGCCGAGGCCGTATTATTCCTGTAATTTCGTAGTTTTCCGTTATATTTTTCAATTTTAATTAAATAAATGTATTATTAAAAAAAAATTAGCCACGAAGCAGCCCAAGCTCTTCAAGAATTTTCGACGCCAACAACAGAATTACCATTCCCCTGTAAGCAGCTACAGAGGTTACAATGTTACAAGAACTCACTCAACTCCTAAACACAGCAACGCAAGTATCGAAAACGAATGGCTGCTCCAAGATATCGTGCACCCGCTGAAAATTCAGCATAGAGGGAGATGACGTGCCAAATTTGACACCAGGATGCAGCCATCCCTCCAATAACTAAGCTCCCTAGGATTTGAGCTCCATGGTTGAGCCACGTATCACTGTCTCATTGGTTCCTGCTCTACACATTCGTATCCACCAGATTAGGCCTAGAATAATATTATCCGTCCGTACAGCTGAAAACAAAACAACTTAACGATGGTGATGAATAATATAAATTAACCGTTTCTTACTTCGTCATTAGACAAAAAAAAACTCGCTCCAACAGCAGCCGGTGAAGTAAACATTGGGCAAATTTTTTGACATCGCGATGTAAAATAGGTCACGGGTGATGCAAATGTACATCACCACAGGCTGAGCCCAAAGCCCACCCCGCACGCGCCCACAGCTAACTAACGAGCGAAACCTTCCTGTCTCCTCCCGCGGATTCACCTCCACTCGCCGCCGACGCCGATTTGTGCCGTATCCGCCGCACCCGCCGCCGCGTGCCCGGCCTCCTCGCCACATCCAGCTTCTCCCACACGTCTCATTGCCGCCCCCAAATCTTCCACCTCTGTCCCCCATCGTCGTCGCTGCCGAGCTCGAATCCGTCGGTGTCCTTGCCCCTGCCCGTCGACGACCACCCTTGTCGTCATTTCCTCTGCCCCGCACCTCCTCCTCGACGTGCCCTTGCCGCCGGCCCGCGGAAGGCACCAAAGAAGACAAAGAGTAAGTATGGCTTCAGGGGCGTGCTGGTGCGGGAGTTCGGCCGCTACGCCGCCGAGCTGCTGTGCGACGGCGGGCACGTTCGAGACGGCTGACATCGCCGCCAGCGCGTAAGACATCGCTGGTTAGAGGCTCGGGGTTTTGTGCTCGGAGCTCAACTTTCCGGATATCGAATTCCCGGAGGATGCGAAGTTCATCGGCGCGCCGGTGACAAAGATGAAGACTCGCATGGTAAAGCAGAAAGAGTAGCCGTACATCCAGGAGAGCGACGAGATGCGATGGCGAGGTTTGCGCGGAGAATCCTCTGTGTATGCAGTAGGAGTTCTATTGGAAACACGACCTCGAGAGGAAGAAGATGGAGTTCAGAGCTGGACCCTCGACGGTGAAGGTGAAGAAGGAGGGCGAGGCTGGACCCTAGACGGTAATCACCGTGGACTCTTCATCCTCCTCATCCAACTAGAGCTCAGATTCGTCCTCCTTAGTTGATGGGTTTGATTAGTTCGATATGTAATGTTCGATGTTTAGTTCGGATTGTTAGTTCAAATGTTTAGTTCTATGTTTAGGTCGAGTGTTTATCAAAATTTTGGATTTTTTTATGAAATGCAGTATAAAGATTTATTTAGGGAAGCTGTTGGATCAGTCGTGCCCCAAAATATATCACATGTTGGAGTTGTTGTTCTCGGTGCCCTAAAAAAATCATTTTTTTGTGATGTATATTTTACATCAAGACATCTTTAGCTTTTACACAACCTATTGGAGATGCTCTAACTACCGACAGGAATCTATGGCCCCCCTTTTCTTAGAGCATCTCCAATAGCTGTCCTATTTTAGGGTCTAACTACTTCTTAGGACATTCGAGGCCAAAAAACTTTACTCCAACAGCTTGCAATGATGTAAATTTTTTCCAATTTTATGTTGTGCAGTCCAAAAAACACCAAGTGCTGCAAAATACAACACTTGGGTTGTTGCTATATATTAAAAAAAAGAGCAAAGTGGGCACGCCAACTGTCAATTGTAAGTTTCATGTTGCCCTACCGCCTCTTCTTCGGTGACCGCGCCATCCCCTTTACCATTGATTTGGCCTCAAACCTGGCAGCTCCGCCACAACACTTACCGATTCGGCCGCGAGTACACCAGCACTGCTCGAAGGCACATGAGGGATTCGACTTTGAGGGGTGTCGTCTCTCTCCTCCCCCACGCGGACACCGCCGTTTCCCGGCTATCCGTAGCTCCGGCTGGTGAGCCACCCGAGCGCCCCTCCCCCCCCCCCCCCGTTTCTCGCCGTGCCTCCTCCTTCCCTACAAGCACAGGCACAAGCGACACATGCAAGCTCTGCCTTCGGCTGCACCTCGAACAACCCCCGCCTCGCATGGCTCCTCCGCCTCCATGAACCAGGCGCGAGGCTCGCCTCATTCGGAGATTAACAAATTTAAAGTTGTTACTTTAAGTTGCATTATACGGTTCAATACCTAAAATATTTGCCCGAAAAGGTTATTAATTTGTATTTGGTCATGTATGAACAAACTAATCTTTACTCATACCAGCATGTCGTGTATTGATCTTTATCGGAAAAAAATGTCGTGTATTGATCACCGCAGTAGTACTCTCAGCCGCTGGCGCAGCAAAGCGCGCCATCCCTTCTAGTGGAGAATCATTTCCCAAAGGAACAAAATGTAGGGCGCCAGAGTACCTGTGGATCCATCATCATTCTGCTCAGTGGACATCAAACTGAGCAGCAAAAGTCAGACGCAATCCTTTTGCTAGAAAGGGAAATATGAGGTACACTTGCCGACTTACCATCCTGCCATATTCGTCGTTTTCCGATACATATCACTACACTTCGCAGCCATTGCAGATGGATGGTCAACATCTAATCAAACAATCATGACAACTTGTCACAACAGGACACTTAGCAGCCATTGCAGATGGATGGTCTTGGACGCCACAAGGCAGGACCATCTGGCCAACCAGAGCAGGCAACTGGTACTTGACGGCAATGGGGGTCATGGCCATGAGCTTGCTATGGTCACTCGTCGCCGTCCTGATGATCACCGTGGTGAGCGCCAGCGACGAGGCCACGCTGCCTGCTTTCAAAGCCCAAGTCACGGAAGGCGGGTCCCTGGCCTCCTGAAACAGCAGTTCCGACTTCTGTAGCTGGGAAAGCGTGACATGCAGCCACCAGAGCCCTGCCGGGGTTCATACCACTTTACACCTTGAACTGGAATGAGCTGCAACGACGACCAGATCTCGGCAATGACCGCGTTTAGCGGAGGGGCGGTTGGGGCAACTCGGGGGCGATTCTGGGTGTTGGCCGGAGACGGCAACGACGACCAGATCTCGGCCAACTCAGAGTGCGGCGAGGATGCAGGTGAAGGTGCAGGTAAGTTCACCGGTACTGATTTTCGTTATCTGTGCAGGACACCATCGCCGGAGGCACACACTACGGTGGAAGACCGTCGATCTAGAGAGGAAAAACGGATCCTCCGGCGAGCGGCACAAAGGTACGCAGCGGTAGCCATGCAGGGCTTATCTTCAGAGGTAAGCCATGGCGCTATGGGGATGAAGGCGGCGAGGCATGTGCGCTTGCCCTTTGGCCGTCCTTCGAAGTTCAAGCTGCCTGTGTTACCGCCGTCCGTCATGCGTGATGATGGCGAAGGAACATGGGAGTTGGTTCAATACAAAGGCTGCCGCCGCGTCGGGAATGCGTCACCGGCGTCGGGGAAGATCGGTAGCGGCGGCGGATCCGGTTTTTCAAAAAAATTCAAAAAAGCGGACAACGGCTATGCGGGCCGAGAGGGCGAGACGTTGCGGGCCAGCCCAACGGACCATGCGGGGCCGATTGTTGGGCTCCCGACGCGGGTGAAAGGTCGAATAAACCTGAATCAATCTCGACGTTCGCATGCACTAGGGTTCGCAAGGACTCGTTCGTTCTCTCTGTTGCCGCCGGATGGAGCGATGGCGAGCAATGGCGGGGGACGAGGAGGCGCTGGGGACGGCCGTGGCATACCACCTGGATACGGAGGACCGTTCCGGGGGGGAGCGGCGGATCGAGGCAATTACCATGACGGAGGGCCGAGTGGGACGGCCGGGCAAGGTGATCGTCGGAACTTTGAGACTGGGGGTCCGAGCGGCACTGCGGGCCAGGCTGACAACAGGCAGCAGTTCGGCAATGAGGGGTTCGGAAGCTTCAATGCGGGCTCGGGGTTCGGCAACGGCGGGCAATCTCGACAGAACTACAATCGGCCTCCCCAATTTCGCTCGGGCAGGTTCGATGGAGGACGAGGGTCTCGAACTTCAGGCGGATACTCGGGTCAGAACACAAGCAGGGAGACTGCGGTGGGTTTAACCGAGGATATGCTTGCTAAGATTGTCAACCAGGTGACTGCAGCTCTTAGGCAGCCGGGGATTGTGCCTGCGACCAATCCCACAGTGCACCAAGGCCATGCTGCGGCGCCGCAAGCTCAAACCTCTTCGGCCGCTGAGCTTATTGCAAGGGGTGCCACACCTGTGGGGAATGCGAACTCCGCGCAGACGGCGGCACGATCACATGTGGTTGGAGGTGAAACAGCTAGGGGTGGAGGTGCGGATGTTACCCTCCCAAAAAAACCAAAGAAGGGTGCCGGACCTCGCTGTTATCGCTGTGATGGGCCGGGACACATCGGCAAGGTCTGTGAGGTAGAGGTTTGCGAAATCTGCGAAAGCAAGGATCATGCGCCAGAAGTGTGTCCTCTACTATTGGCGCCGAAGCCACAGGTGATCATGCATGGTTTGATCAACGAGGGCCTGATTTTTTTCGAGCAGCCACTAACGGTGACTTATAAGCCAAAGATTGACAATGTCCGCCTTGCGAAGTTGACAGTAAAAGGGGAGCTCACCATCCAGCGCATCGTGGGGCAGCTCCAGCGGCTAGTTCCAACAGACAACTTTCAGTGGGAGGTTGATCAAGTTGATCACAATGTTTTCAAGGTACCTTTCCCCTCAAAGAGTGACCTAGAAAGATTATCGGTTTTCGGTGCGTGCAAGGTACCTAATAGCAGCTGTGAAATTACTGTTGTTCCGTGGGTATCGCAAATGGAACCCATGGAGTTGCTGCCAACTAAGTGGATCCGAATCTACGGGATTCCCCCCAAACATATCGGCGATTTCTTATCAAATTGGAGCTTGGGATCACTTTTTGGGAAAACAATGAAAGTTGATATGAAGTTCACCCGCAAACACGGTGTTTTGCGCATACTTGTGGGGTGTGTGGATTACACTTTGATTCCCTCCGGGTGGAAAATTTTCATTAAGGATGGGTTCTACGCCTTGCGGTTTAAGGTAGAGCACCCGGTTGATGTTTCTGACTTGGAGGATGACGCTCCTAGATCTCCACCGCCGGATGATGAGTCGAGGGAGGAGGAGGAGGAAGAAGAAGAAGATCTGAGCAAGAAAGGGAAGGAGAAAGAAAATTCTGAGACTGAAGATATGGTCACGGATGAATACAATAATTCTGATGTGCAAACAAAGCAAAAAGATGTACTTGCCGATCAGCTGAAGTCGGGGGTCATCTTCTCACCTCAAGTAAAGAAACAATTTCAGGTAGCTCGTGAAACATATCTTGCGTCTATTCAAGACAAGGCTAGGCTTTCGTCGAGGAGGTGCCACCGGGTGCCGACGTTGCTCAAGATGGCAGTGGGGATTCGGTCCGGGCTGGTGCGTCTCAGCCCAATGACACCGAGGTTCCCGTCAGCAATGGGGGGGATGGCAGCAGTTCTCCGAGGTCACCACGATCTGCGGCTAGTGGGGACAGCAGCTGCACTATGAGTTCTCTCATGGGGCCGGCACCTATTGCCATCAGTGATGGTGCTGTTGATTCAGACGAGGGGATGATCGCGGCTAGGGCAACCCCAATGTCGACCCACATGTGCACCTCGCAGACTTTACTTGGTGGTTTCGATGGTGGGGTTTACCTGGACCGGATGGGGCAGCCAGCAACGCCTCCTCAGCATTGCGGGCTGGGGATATCTGGAGGTGCAACATCGATGACTAGGCCGTCTGAGAAGGAAATTATGGCCTTTGGGGGAATGCATGAAGTGGAGGTGAGGTCTAGCCAAAGGTTGAGGGAGCAATCAAATGCGGATCTTCCACAACTCCAGCGGGCGATGGATCTAACTTCACGAAGGATGCACTGCAATGTTCAAGGTACACAAGTTAATACAAGCTTACGTTATTGTCTTTCTCTAATTCTGAAATTTTACATAGAGCAAATAGACTAGGAATTTCCTTAGGGGAGACAGACGAGCAAGCGGAATCTTCTATCTCTGTATTTTGGGGGTAGAACGAGAGAGGGAGGTTATTTTCCTGAAAAATAATTTACCACCTGAAAATGAAGAATCTGAATCTAGTTGGGTTATCAAAAAAGCAAATAACTTAAGTGAAGATTTAGAGGATGATGACTTTGAGGGGGTTGAGGATCATGCGGATCTGAATGAAACCTTGGCCTCAATAAAAAGTAGACGTAAAAAATCTCACTTCTCACAACGTGCGGTTAGGAGAAGTATTAGACTTAAAAAGTTAAGAGCGTTCTAAAATGAGAGGTCTAATTTGGAACTCGGACGGGTTTGGTGATACGGCGAAACATCTAGCTGTTAGTGAAGCGGTAAAGGAGAATAGACTAGATTTTGTGGCCTTAATAGAGACAGGGAGAGCTTCTTTTGCGACTCCGTTTTTAAACTTTTTGGCTGGGGGCATGGATTTCATTTGGTACTGTATACCCCCGCATGGGAGATCTGGTGGGATGTTAGTGGGTTTCAATGCAGCTTCTTTTTCAGTTTTAAATGTGGTCTCGGGAGACTTTTGCGTCAAGTTTCATTTGAGATCAAAGTTAGATGGTTTTCGGTGGGCTCTTGTGGTGGTTTACGGGGCAGCACAGGAGGCAAAAAAACCGGAGTTTCTAGCTGAACTTGTGAGAATTTGCGAGGGAGAAACCCTACCCATGCTTTTGGGTGGCGATTTTAACATAATCAGGAGGCAGGAGGAGAAAAATAACTCGAACTTTAATACTAGGTGGCCTTTTATTTTTAATGCTATAATTGAAAGCTTGAGTCTAAAAGAGTTGGAAATGTCGGGCCGCCAATACACTTGGGTTAGTAGACGAGAAACGCCAACATTTGAGAAGTTGGATCGTTTTCTAGCTAGTGTGGAGTGGGAACAAAAGTATCCGTTAGTCACAGTAAATGCTTTGACCCGTGCGGGGTCTGATCATACACCGTTGCTCTTGGATACAGGTGAGCAGGCGTTTTTGGGTAATAGAAACCATTTTTCTTTCGAGTTATCTTGGTTGCGCCAAGACGGTTCTACGATCTGATAGCGCGTGAATGGGCTGCGGTCCAGGACGGGAATTCACCTATCGAACGATGGCAAAACAAAATAAGACATCTACGAAAATTCTTGAGGGGTGGGCAAAACACTTGTGTGGAGAATACAAAATTTTGAGAGACAAGTTAACTTTGTTAGTTAATGAATTAGACATCAAAGCCGAATCTACTCCTTTAACAACAGCTGAGCGAGCTGCAAAAAAGGAGGCGGATGAGGAACTAGCTAAATTAAGACGCGATGAGGAATCAAAGTGGGCACAAAGAGCGAAAGTTAAGTATATTCAGGAAGGGGGAGTAATACGCGATACTTCCACATTATTGCGAATGGGAAGCATAGAAAGAAGAGAATTATGCAATTAGAACAGGATGAGGGAACTATTGTGGGTCAAGAAAACTTAAAGACATATATCTCTGAATATTACAAAAGACTTTTTGGGGCACCATTTACAAATAATGTTTCTTTGCGGGAAGATTTTACCAATGATATGCCTCAGATTTCCACGGAAGAAAATGATATCTTGACACAAGAATTTACTGAGAAAGAAGTTCTTGATGCCATTAAGCAAATGGAACACAACAAAGCTCCGGGTCCAGACGGGTTCCCAGCGGAGTTCTACCAAAAATTCTGGAATATTATCAAGTTTGATTTGATGGCACTGTTTGCTCAATTGCGCGCAGGAAATTTGCCACTCTTCAAATTAAACTTCGGTATTATTACTTTGCTGCCCAAAAAAGAGGATGCTAGTAGAATTGAGCAATACAGGCCGATTTGCCTTTTAAATGTTAGCTTCAAAATTTTCACGAAGGTAGGAACAAACAGAGTAACCTCCATTGCGAGTAAGGTTATTCGTCCAACACAAACAGCCTTCATACCAGGTAGAAATATTCTTGAGGGAGTAGTAGTTCTGCATGAAACGATACATGAGATGCACAAGAAAAAACTAGATGGTGTGCTTTTTAAAATTGACTTTGAAAAGGCTTATGACAAGGTTAAATGGTCCTTTTTGCAACAAGCGTTACGAATGAAAGGGTTTGCATCTCAATGGTGTGAATGGATTGCTAGGTTTGTGCAAGGAGGGAGTGTCGGGATACGTGTAATGACGATATCGGTCATTACTTTCAGACACTTAAGGGGCTGCGCCAAGGGGATCCGCTGTCCCCCCTTTTATTTAACCTGGTGGCAGATATGTTGGCCATTTTAATCTCTCGTGCGAAGGAGGATGGTCAGGTGGGGGGTTTAGTACCACATCTTGTAGAAGGTGGGGTATCGATTCTCCAATATGCCGATGACACAATCTTATTTCTAGAACATGACATTGCGAAAGCCGTGAACATGAAATTAATTCTAGCCTTATTTGAACAACTTTCGGGGTTAAAAATAAATTTTCATAAGAGCGAATTATATTGCTTTGGGAAGGCCAAGGAAATGCAAGAGGAGTACCGCTGTATTTTTGGATGTGAAATTGGATCTCTACCTTTTCGATACTTAGGGATTCCAATTCATTATCGCAAACTTCTAAACAAAGAATGGAAATTAGTGGAAGATAGATTTGAGCGAAAATTAGCAGCTTGGATGGCCAAGATGTTGTCTTACGGTGACCGTCTTGTGCTCATTAATTCGGTGCTAACAAGTCTTCCGATGTTTCTACTATCTTTCTTTGAGCTACCAAAAGGGGTGAGAAAAAGACTAGACTTCTATCGCTCAAGATTTTTTTGGCAAAGCAACCAGCATAAAAAGAAATATAGACTCACGCGGTGGAATATAATATGTAGACCGAAAGAGCAAGGGGGGCTGGGTGTTGCGGTCCTTGATATCAAAAATAAATGCCTATTGAGTAAGTGGCTATTTAAACTTTAAATGAGGATGGAGTTTGGCAAGAACTTTTAACTAACAAATACTTAGGGGGGAAAACACTTACACAAGTCCAAGCAAAGCCGTTTGACTCACCCTTCTGGAAAGGCCTTATGAGGATCAAGAATGAATTTTTTGAGCGAGGTAAATTCACTCTTGGTAATGGTGAGCAAGTTCGCTTTTGGGAGATAGGTGGTTAGGACAGATTTCTTTGCAGCAGGAATATCCTTCTCTCTATTCTATTGCCTCCAACAAAAACAATACTGTTGCGAATGTGTTGGGGACGGTGCCTATTAACCTCTCTTTTCGGAGAACGTTATTAGGAAATAATAGAGCTCTGTGGTTACAACTAGTGGAGAGGCTAATGCGGGTCACCTTAGTTGATGAACCAGACAAGTTTAAGTGGATGTTAACTTCAAATGGCATTTTTTCGGTTAAGTCTTACTACGAGGACTTACTAAATGGTCATACTAGATATCTGCGTAAATATCTTTGGAAGCTAAAAGTCCCATTGAAGATAAAAATCTTCCTTTGGTTCCTTCACAGAAAAGAATTATTAACGAAAGATAATCTAGCTAAAAGAAGATGGATAGGGAGCCGGAAATGCGTTTTCTGTGATGCGGACGAGTCCGCTGAACATCTTTTATTAAGTGTACTTTTGCTAGAGATATTTGGAGACTAGTGCATTTCACTTTTAATGTCTACCCTCCAACGAATATTGCGAACATGTTTGGTAGTTGGTTAAATGGGATAGACAAGATAACAAAAGCTCGCATCCGGATTGGTGTAGCGGCCATTCTGTGGGCTATTTGGAACTGCAGAAATGATATTGTCTTTAACAAAACATCTTCTATTCATTATTTGCAGGTTATCCACAAGGCATTGTACTGGATCAGTTCGTGGTCCTTCCTTCTTCCTGTGGATCAGCGGGGCCTTATGGACGCTGGATGTACCCGTATGATGACGGTCATGCGGGCTATCTTCAATCGGGCTGGGTGGCTGCATCATAAGAGAATAGATGCATAGTGAACTTTGTTTAAGTGGTTGATTTTTGTAGCCACGTTGAGCGATCCATGAATTGTAAACAATTTGATAACTTTTGAATAATTGCGGAAGGCTGTGTGCATCTATTGGATGCAGAGGCCGGGGATCCGCACCCCCTTATCTAAAAAAAAACACCTTGAACTGGAAACCTGTAGCATTTACATTACAATCAATTAAGTGTCTTACAACTTGGAACAGAAAGATAAAAGTTAACACACCAACAGCTTTTGGTTAAAAACATACACGCCACTACAGAGATATGTCGCCAGTTTGGAACTGAAGCACCTAAGGAAACAAGGAGATCCCGTGAAAATAGCACTCCAACGACAACAACATCTTCAAAGTTTTTTTCATTAGGTTCAGCAGAGATTACCTTCTGTACACAGCACCAAATCTAAAGCCATCAGCGTACAGAACTACAGATAGCATCAGCTACAGCGGTTACAAGGTTACAAGAACTCACTCAACTCTGAAAACACATCGACGCAAGTACCAGAAACGGATGATGGAGATTCATTTCTGAAGGAACAAAATGTGGGCGCCAGAGTAAATGTGAATCCATCATTCGGCTCACTCGACTTCAAACTGAGCAGCCAAAGTCAGATACAACCCTATACTTAGCCGCCATTGCTAACAGATGGTTGACACCTCTGGTTCAAAAGTCTGCAGGTTTGACATCTAATTAATTATCATGCCAAGTTGTCACAACATGAGAAACTATAAATCATGTCTTGGACGCCAGAAGGCAAGCACACATGGACAACCAAATTAACACACGGAGCAGGAAACTGCTACTCTGCAACCAAACCATTAGGGGCACGGCAATGGAGATCGTGGTCATGAGCTTGCTATGGTCACTTGTCACCGTCCGGATGATCACCGTGATGAGCGCCAGTGACGAGACCGCGCTGCTTGCTTTCAAAGCCCAGGTCAGCGATGGTGGCTCGTTGGCCTCCTGGAACAGCAGTGTGGACTTCTGCAGCTGGGAAGGCGTGACATGCAGCCATCGGAGGCCCGCACGGGTGGTGGAGCTGAGCTTGGACGGCAGGGGACTCACCGGAGCACTCTCCCCAACCCTAGGGAACCTCACGTTCCTGTGGATGCTCAATATGAGCTTCAACTGGCTCCACGGGGAGATTCCAGCAAGCCTTGGCCGCCTCCGCCACCTGCAGATGCTCGACCTGGGCTACAACTCCTTCTCTGGCACGCTCCCTCTGAACCTGACCTCTTGCGTCAGGATGACCAACATGGCGCTAGACAGCAATAAGCTTGGCGGTCCCATCCCAGCTGAGCTCGGCGAAAAGCTCATGTCCCTGGAAGCAATCACGTTGAGTAACAACAGCTTCACAGGGCACATCCCAGTATCACTAGCTAACCTGTCAAATCTGCAAATCCTTGGACTCTCCGATAACCATCTGGTGGGCTCAATCCCACCAGGGCTCGGCAGCATCTACAGCATGCGGCAATTCAGTCTCTTCGGCAACAACCTCTCCGGTATGATTCCACCTTCTCTCTACAACTTGTCATCGCTGGAATTATTAGAGGTAGGGATAAATATGTTGTCTGGAAGCATTCCGGATGATATCGGCAACAAGTTCCCCAAGATAGAATTTCTTGACTTGGAGGCTAATCACTTCACAGGAACAATCCCCTCCTCAATATCTAATCTATCTTATCTCACAATACTTGTCCTTAACAATAATAGATTTAGTGGATATGTGCCTTCCACTTTGGGGAGGCTGGGAGCCCTCCAATATCTGCACCTGAATGACAACAAGCTTGTAGCGAACGACAACAAGGGCTGGGAATTCATCACTTCACTGGCAAACTGCAGCCAACTAGAGAGCTTGGTACTAGGAGGCGATTCTTTTGGAGGAAAACTACAGGGTTCAATTGTGAACCTCTCAACGACTCTCCAGATGTTAAACATAATGGACAGTAGGGTCTGTGGGGGTATTCCAGCAGATATAGGCAATTTGATCGGTCTCAACTTGCTTGCCATAGCAAATACTTACATATCCGGAGTGATACCAGAGAGTATTGGTAAGCTAGAAAACTTGAATGTGCTAGGCTTGTATAACAATAGCTTGTCTGGCCACATACCATCATCACTAGGGAACCTTTCACAGTTAAACATGCTTCTAGCATACTATGGCAACTTGGAAGGACCCATCCCAGCAAGCCTGGGGGGACTGATAAACCTATACGTACTTGATTTGTCAACAAATTACAAACTTAATGGTTCAATACCCAACGAGATTTTGAAATTACCTGGACTATCTTATTACTTGGACTTGTCGTACAATTCCCTTTCTGGGCCCCTTCCTAATGAAGTTGGTAGTTTGGCAAATCTTAACCAACTGATTCTATCAGGAAACCATTTATCAGGCAAGATACCTGACAGCATTCAGAATTGCGTAGTGTTGGACTGGTTATTGTTAGACAACAATTCGTTTGAGGGAAGCATACCTCAATCACTGAAGAATCTAAAGGGGCTCAGTAGACTGAACCTGACCATGAATAAGTTCTCTGGTAATATTCCTGAGTCCCTTGGTAGCATTGAAAACCTGCAGGAACTATACCTAGCACACAACAACTTGTCAGGATCGAGGTGTCAGACGGACCTTGGCCGTTCCCCTTTCTCTCCCCCGACAGAGAAGGCGAACTTTTGGGCGAACCAAGTCAACCCACCTCGCTCGCCGTCGATCCGTGGATTCCTCCGCCTCCGGCGGCCGCTCCGGCGGCGGGAGGTCGGGGATTCCACGGATCTAGGCTTGTACATAGTGTAGGGTTAGGTTTGGAGCTGGCCGGTGGCGTCTTGGAGGCGGAGAGGTCGTCGGCTGGTTTGTGGTTTGCAGGTGGCGGATCCCCTCTCCGAAGTCGTCGATCTATGGAGCTTCGACCTCGATCCGTCGTCTTCTTCGTCCTCGCACCTCTGTGGAGGTGCCGTGGACGTCTTCCCCGCGTTAAGCTCCGAGGGCGGCGGAGTTTGCAGATCAAGTTTTCGAAGAAGAAGATGAGTTGCATCGGCTCGACTGCGGCGGCGCTCGGCGGTGTAGGTCCTTTGGGGCCGGCGCTCGGCGACTTCCCGCTCGCCTGGGG
The DNA here is from genome assembly GCA_947311845.1 of Poa pratensis. Taxonomy (NCBI): domain Eukaryota; kingdom Viridiplantae; phylum Streptophyta; class Magnoliopsida; order Poales; family Poaceae; genus Poa; species Poa pratensis. The sequence continues at coordinate 30,335,747 of CAMZMU010000088.1, forward strand.
ACTGCCTCCGATCCAAGGCATCAAGGGAGGCAGCGGCGGCGGCGCGCCACCGACGGCAACGGCGTGGCGACGACGGAGTCAACTTGCAGAAGGACGAAGCTGTAATTTTGTTTTCATTGGGGTTCTTTCTGTTATATCTCCGGTGTAATTCGTCTTCTTATTCCGCAAAAAAAAAAAAAAAAAAAACTTGTCAGGATCAATCCCGGCAGTTCTACAGAATTTGACATCATTGTCCAAATTTGATGTATCCTTCAATAGTTTGCAAGGCGAGGTGCCAGATGGAGGTGTTTTCAGAAACATCACTTATACAACAGTTGCTGGGAATATCAATCTGTGCGGTGGTATACCTAAACTTCACTTGGCTCCATGCTCCACAAGCTCCTTGAGCAAGAATAATAGTCAATCTGTGCGGTGGTATACCTAAACTTCACTTGGCTCCATGCTCCACAAGCTCCTTGAGCAAGATGCCAAAGTCTCTTGTAGTTTCTCTAGCAACAACCGGAGCAATCTTGTCATCAGTTTCAGTTATTATTCTTGTTTGGATACTTCGCAAGAAGCTCAAACAAGGCCAGAAGACAACAGTACAATATTCTATGGCTGAGGACAATTACGAGAGAATCCCCTATCATGCACTATTCAGAGGAACTAATGGATTTTCAGATGATAATTTGCTCGGGAGAGGAAGTTATGGTGCAGTTTTCAAGTGCATTTTAGACACTGGGGAAAGAACACTGGCTGTCAAAGCGTTTAACCTTGGTCAAACCAGGTTTTCCAGGAGCTTTGAGGCTGAATGTGAGGCCATGAGAAGGATAAGACACCGTTATCTCATAAAGATCATTACTTCTTGTTCCAGCATCAACCACCAAGGTGAAGAGTTCAAGGCATTGGTTTTTGAGTTCATGCCCAATGGTAACTTGGATGGTTGGCTTCACCCAAAATCTGAAGAACCCACAACAAACAACACAATCAGCCTTGCCCAGAGGCTTGAGATTGCTGTAAATATTGTGGACGCGGTAGAATATCTGCACAACTACTGTCATCCATTGGTAGTCCATTGTGATCTTAAGCCAAGCAACATTCTTCTTGCTGACGACATGAGCGCCCGAGTTGCAGACTTTGGCATATCAAGGATCACTCAAGAAAATACAAGTGAGACGATGCAAAAGTCATATAGCTCAATGGGAATTAGAGGCTCTATAGGCTATGTTGCTCCAGGTAACTGAAATTCTTCTAGTTTCATCTTTTAAATTTTCACACAAATATGGCATGCTAACCGTAAAATCTTGCATAATTGTAGAGTATGGAGAAGGTTCTGCGGTCTCACCTCCTGGTGATATTTACAGTCTTGGCATATTGCTGCTTGAGATGTTTACCGGAAGGAGCCCAACAGACGACACGTTCAGAGATTCATTAGGTCTTCACAAATTTTCCGAGGATGCTCTTCCAGATAGAAGCTTGGAGATAGCTGACCCAACAATCTGGCTGCACAATGAGCCACATGATAATGCTATTAGTAATATTGAGGATTGCTTGGTTTCTATCTTCAGGCTTGGCATATCCTGCTCAAAGCAACAGCCTCGAGACCGAACATTAACAAGAGATGCAGCGGCAGAGATGCATGCAATCAGGGATGTGTACATCTCGTCTGTTGCTAGACATGGATCAGAACGAGAAGCCTCGACTCAAGCCATTTAGAACGGCATTGAACAAACATGCCAGTACAAGACATGGTCCTGCAGCAATAAAATTCATATGTATGCATTTCAGTTAGTAATTTGTTTTCAGAGCTAGGTTTGTACAAGCGTACAACTGTATCAAATAAATGCAAAACGCCGAAACCGCGGTGTAAATTTGGGAAATAAAATGGTATATATAGGTTTTACTAATGCTCAAAACGGTACATATACTGACAACGTTAATTCATTGCTTAAAGTAAATTAGTGGACAAAAATTCAGACTGCACATGAAGCATTCTCCATGTGCAACATTAGATGGCGGCATGCAACAGGAACAGAAATTTCCTGATTTCTTTCACATTTCCAGTAGCAACAAATGGATGTACTTAGGTAGTAATACAATTAGGAAGAAGAACACACAGAACAAACTGTAAGAAAACTAGAGATGCATCAGGTCTAGTCAGATACGTCAGGCAACAATTCCCAAAACAGGAGCGCATCGTTCTAAATCCTAACACTCACTAACAATACTACAAGGTAACCAGAGCCACAACAGCAATTACCTCCAACGAACAAAACTTCCTACGAGGGTGTGAACTTGGTGCCTTCGGAGACGGCGCGCTTGGCGAGCTCGCCGGGGAGAGCAAGGCGGGCGAAGGTCTAGATCTCGCGGGAGAGGAGGGAGAAAGGCGGGGGCGGTCGCGCGAAGGAGGGAGCGAAGAAGCCGTTGGGCGCCATGGGAAGGAAGGAAAGCTGGGGGAAGAGAAGAGGACAGATGCGTTCCTGTTGTCGTCATCCTCTCGCGCGAACGTATTTTACTAGATTACGTGTTCGAGCTTCAGATTGTAAAAATTGGATATGCGTTCGAGCCTTCGAGGTCAGTTTACTTGCCAATGTGCATACGTTTTTTTTTTTTTTATGTGGAACTTTTTTTTCTGAAAGGGAAAGCAAAAGCTTTATTACGAAACATTCTGAGCAGAATCGCCCAGCTGAAAAAGCATTTGCCCCGACCCCTCCCTCTCGTTCCCCACCTACAGTAACAGAGGCGATTTTTGGGCGTTCTCTCGCGCGTGCCAGCTCGCCGGCGGAGATCCGTCCGATTCCTCGCCTCCGCGGCCGCTCCGGCGGCGGGAGGTCGGGGGATCGACGGATCCCGCCGTGTACATAGCCTAGGTGTGCGTGGGTGTCCTGCCGGCGACGCTGAGGAGACGGCGGCGTGGTCGGAGAGGTTTCTGGCGGCGGCGGTTCCCTCCTCTGCTCTTGGCGCTCCGGCGGAGCTCCAGGGCAGATCCGCTGTCGCGGGCGCGGCCGCTGCTCTCCGGAGCCGCGGCGTGCCCTCCCTCGAGCCGGTGGCCGTGGTGGCGGCGCCGGTTCTTGCTTTTGGGGTTCGGCGGCCTCCGCTCCGGTGGATGGCCTTGCTCTTGCTTAACCCGTTTGGGAGTTTGCAGGCGGATCTTCCTTCCTCGACAGTGGCTGCGGTGGGTGCGGTGGAAGCTGGGTGGAGCTGTCGTTTCCGTCTCCGGCGCGAGACGGCGATGGCGGCGAGGTGGCAGTTCGAAGCCGATGTCCCTTCATCGTGCAGATCCTGGTGCTTGCGCCTGGTGGCTGATGCGGCATTTCAACGTTGTTGTTCGAGCTGGCTCTTCTGGTGCGAGGTGCGGTCGAGTTCTTCGTCTCCGCGGCGTGCTGCTGGTGGTTGAAGACGGCGGCCTGCTCGGTGGTTCCGCTGCCGTTGTGTGTGAGTTTGATCTTGCCTCGTTTCGTGCGTGTGTGTGCTTGTTCTTGTTGAAATCTTGTACACGAACTCCCTGTCAAAAAAAAAAAAAAAAGAATCGCCCAGTACAGCAACAACGGCGCACTCTGGCACCTCATAGTCCCAAGCTAAACATGAATTAACATTACATTTTGCACCCGCCTGTGCTAGCTCGTGAGCAACCTTGTTTGAGCTACGTTTACTGAATCCGATAGAGCAGGATGAAAACCACGTTCGACTTTGAACCTTCAACTCTTCAATGATTGCCGCTTCAGTGGAGTAGTCTACGTTCCGATTATTCAGAGCCATTGCCAGCATTTCAGAATCAGTCTCGAAAACAACTCTGATCACTACCAGTTCAGCAACAAGATTGAAAGCCTCCTCCATAGTTCTGAGCTCGGCCCCCTATTGTTTGATCCAATATTGACCGGTAACAACTTTGCCATTAGCCGATCGTGCCACAACTCCCCGTCCACCTCTCGTCTGTCCTTCCACAAAAGCACCGTCAGAGTTTAACTTGATAACACCAGCTTCAGGAGGTGACCATCTATCAGTTGTCGGTGGTTTTGCTACACTGTTCTTCGCGAAACAGCTCGTGTACTCTGCAGCACTGCATTTCACACGATGTGCCACATCAACCACCGTAGCAGGTATCTCCCCTTCACGGATTTTGTTCCTCTCCTTCCACCACAGCCACCACATCGTGATAGTCTGCATACGTTTCTCAGCTGAAAGTTCCCATATCACGTCCATGGTACTTTCAATACTTGTGCAATTCTCCAGTTTGTCCCTGATGTTCTCATAACCCAGTTCACGCCATAGTTGTTTCAACTCTTTACACTTAACGAACAAATGGCATCCATCCTCATGCTGCTGATTGCAGGAAAGGCACTTGGGGTCCTCAATCTTCACACCTCTTCTAATGAGATTGTTTCTCAAGGCTAGAGTATTGTGTGCACATCTCCACCAGAAATGTTTAATTTTATTTGGATAGTCAAGTTTCCAAATTCTCCACCATTTTACCATTCCCCCTCCCCCCAAGATCTCGGCATGCTGCATACTAGTACCAGCATCCGATCCATTCTCCTGCATCTCCAGCTCAACCTGCAGTTTATAAGCATTTCTAACAGAATGTATGCCTCGCGGATCAAAATTCCATGCTATGAAATCCACAGCTCCATCTCTTAGTGGCATATTCAGAATCAATTGTGCCTCCTCTTGAGAGAAAGTATCCGTAACCAGCTGTGGGTCCCATTGTCCCGTGACTGGGCTAATCAGTTCTGAGACCTTAGCCAGAATATTGTCTCCCCTGGGTGTGTGAATCTTCCTCGACCATGACCTAGGAATCCATTCATCATCCCAAATATTCACCCGCTCTCCATCACCGATACGCCATATAGCCCCTTTCTTGATCAATTCAACCCCATGAAGGATGCTTCGCCAAGTATAGGACATATTTTCACTCGGCTTGGCATCAAGAATATGGCAGTCAGGGAAGTACTTGGCCTTCAGTATGGTCGCGCACAAGCTATCAAGGTTCTGAACAAATCGCCATGCTTGCCTAGACAACATGGCAATATTAAAGCTATGGATGTCTCGAAAGCCCAAACCACCACGGCCTTTTGATTTGATTAACTTCTTCCAACTTATCCAGTGGATTTTATTATCTTTTTCTTGCTGGCTCCACCAATACTTTGCAATCATCGCACTCAGATCGTCACAAAAACCCTTAGTGAGATAGAAACAGGACATAACAAAAGTTGGAATTGCTTGCGCCACCGCTTAATTAGTATTTCTTTCCCGCTCTTGACAAAAGCTTTTCTTTCCAACCTTGAATAGCCTTCCATATTTTATCCTTAATATAGGCAAACGCCTTTTTCTTCGACCTGCCAATATAAACTGGCATTCCCAAGTACTTGTCTTTCCAATTCTCACTAGTAATTCTCAACTCCTTGACAACATCTCGAGCATTCTGTTTGGTGTTGGCGCTAAACATAAGGGACGACTTCTCCATATTTATGCATTGTCCCGAGCAATTTTCATACAGCAGGAGCATTTCTTTCAGTGCCATAGCTTCCTCCATGCAGCTCTCATAAGAAAAACAGAGTCATCTGTAAAGAAAAGATGGGTTAAGCTCGGTGCGTTCGGACAAATTTTGACACCACTAAAAAAGCCTTGTCTTTGAGCCCCTTTAGTAGTGCGGACAATCCTTCCGCACAAATGACAAAAAGGTAGGGTGCTAGTGGGTCACCTTGGCGTAAACCCCGGGTTGGTGTGAACTGTTCAGTCGGCTGCCATTCACTTTGATTCTGTAAGTTACATTTGTCACGCAGCGCATAACCACCTCAACCCACCTTTGATGAAACCCCATCTTCAACATCATTTGGCGCAAAAACTCCCATTCTACCCGATCGTAGCCTTGCTCATATATGCCTTAACTGCCACATAACTCTCACCACCTTTTTTCTTCTTTTTAAAAAATGGGACACCTCATACGCCATCAATATGTTATCCGTAATCAGCCTCCCCGGAACAAAAGCACTTTGATTATACGAAATAATATTAGGGAGGATGATCTTGAGCCTATTAGTGAGTACCTTTGAGACAAGCTTGTAGAGGACATTGCACAAACTAATAGGCCTTAAATCTTTAATTCTTGAGGGGTCTTTCACTTTTGGTTTGAGCACAATGAACATTTCATTCCACCCTTCAGGCATCTCACCTCCACGTAGCACATTCAAAACTTCCTCAACAATAGTTTCACCCATTATATGCCAATACTTTTTATAGAACAAAGATGGCATGCCATCCGGTCCCGGTGCCTTCAGATCTCCAATATGATCGAGAGAAGCTTTCACCTCCATGGCTGTGAACTCAGATGTGAGACAGTCATTCATCCCTTGAGTGACACACGGCTGCACCACTGCCAACAATTCAGCGATACGATCGCCTCCTTGCGAGGAGAAGAGTCTTGAAAATAAGACAAGATATAATTCGTTAGCCCTCCTCCTTCTTCCACCACCACTCCATCCTCCCTTCTTAGCTCCTTAATGCGATTATTCTTCCTCCTGGCTGAAGCGAAGGAGTGGAAGTATCGTGTGTTGCGATCTCCCTCCTTCAACCACCAAGCATGGGCTCGCTGCCTCCACTTAATGTTCTTCATTTCTTCTAAATGTTCCAAGAGGCACCGTAGTCTGGTCTCCTCCTCAACCTTCCCTTCGATATCGGTGCAAGCATGCACTCTTCTAACTCTCATTTTGCCTTTTTTATACGTCTCTCCAAATCACCCACAACATCCCTACTCCAAGTACTCAAATCGCTAGCCACCGACTTTAGAACCTGAGCGCTCCCTGTCTCCCTTCCTCCCTACCTCTCCTCCACGCTGCCTCGATCACGTCCTCACAACCTTCCTCTCGCACCCATCTTGCTTCAAAACGAAAGCTTGATCCTGCCAGCCGAGGCCTCCACTCTCCCCCCCTTTGTATCCATGATCACAGGTCGTGATCCGAGTGTCGTGGATCCCCATTGACAACTCTGAAACTAGGAAACCTCAAACACACTCCGGGTTCCCAATAGCTCAATCCAAACGCTCACAAATGTACCAGTCCACATTTCTACAATGATTTCTCCAAGTAAATTTGTTACCACAGTAACCCAAATCGCCAAGTCCACAAATCTCAAGTGCATCACGGAAGAGATCCATGCATGCCTGGGGCTGAGCTGCTCCCCCACTTTTCATCACTCGTGAGAATTTCATTAAAATCTCCAAGGCAAAGCCAAGGCCTGCCTCCTTGGTATTGTTGGCCCAAAGTTCTCAGCACTTTTTAGGTCTCCTTCTTCCTATCCGACTGTGACTCTCCATAAACACCAGTAAGTCGCCAAACTTCGCCATTATTCTCCGTCACGTCAAATCGATGTCTCCTCCAAAAGATCGAAGGGACAAGTTCAGCTCCCTCCTCCAGAAAACTGCAATGCCACGGCTCCTCCCTTCCGGCTCTGTTACCCACATGCTAGCAAGCCCTAGCATCCACCGAAAACGGTCCATCTCTCGCTCTGTCAGTCTAGTTTCGAACAGGAACAGAACGTCAGGACCTTCCTTCCTCATGAGTTGCAAGAGGCTACGAACTGCCGGGCCATTCCCAAGGCCCCGGCAGTTCCAACAACATATTTTCATGGTGACCGGTGGGGCTAACACTGCAGCCCGACCGATTGACTTGCACAGCTCACAATTTCCGAGTTCCCCTTCTTCATCGCTTGTTCCTCCTTTCCTTCCACTCCACTTCTCTTCCTTCCCACAAAGCCTTCCCCACCACTGCCAACAAATCCAGCAGCACTGAAAAATCTAGGAGAAAAGTGTTTTACGATCACGCGCCTAAAACACGCGAAAGGTCTCTGGTGGATGGGATCGGAAAGGACGTATATGGACAAGGAAATTGCCGCCCTCCGAGAACAGCTGGGAAGCGACAGTGAGACACTGCCGGGAACGAGCGCTCATGGTGCTAACCTCAGATGACACAGCGGCGCGATCTAGAACGAGATCGCCTCCACGATCGCCAGGGAATCGCCACCGCAAAACACGAAAACTGAACCGACACACACGGGTCGGACTAAACGCTTAAAATCAACTCGGGTCAGCCCAGCAATATCGCTGGCTACCAAATATACCTGGCCATGGGAAACCCGGCCCAAAGCCCGAAGCCCAAAAATCTTGGGCTTGGGCCTCAAATCTAGGCCCGACGGCTACGCTGGGCTGGGCCTGGGCTTTGCATTTTGGTTGTTTCAGGAAGAAGCCTGACCCACGGCCCGGCGGGATTTTGGGCTTTTTGGCCGGGCCGGGCTTGGGCTTGAGTTTTCCGCGTCGGGCTTTTCTCGTCCCGGCCTGAAGCCCGGCCCGAGGTATGGCCAGGTATACTACCAAAACATTCGCGAAACTAGGAGCACAGCCTGGCCAAACATCAGGGGGTTTGCGTCCTAATCTCGCGCCATGCGCCGCCAAAGCGTCCGCCACTTGATTACAAGCCCTTGGGCTAAAAGTAATACGAAAAGCAGTAAAGTTCAGTCTAATAAGGAATTTGATCTCACGAAACAGAGTCCCATCCAGCACCAGGTCTTGACTCTCACCAGAAATAGCTTGGACCAGCTGGTGCGAGTCCGATTCGACATGAACATGAGTCATTCCCCAGCTCCCCGCCCACAAGACCGCTTGCAAGCAAGCTTCAGCTTCGGCATGAAGCACATCCTGGACATGGTGCATGTATCCAGCAGCAGACCCAACCGTTGTGCCTTGAGCATCACGGACAACCAAACCCCAGCCTCCAGTGCGACCATCAGCAGCCACACTACCATCAATATTAATCTTCAGCATCTCCTCATCCGGTTTCTGCCATTTGCACACATCAACTCTATCTTTTTGCCCCTTACCACTTTTGCAGACTTGAACAAACTCAGCCGAAAGTGCCAAAATCTGGTGCAAAACAGCATCATGCGATGCCCTTGGACCATCAGTGTTGCATTTGTTTCTCACTTTCCACCAAACCGAGAGCAAATCCACACACTTCAGCTTTGTTTGCTCTTCCAGGTGCAGAATTTCACCAATCACTTGCTTTGCATCAGCACATTCAAGCAGCTTCAGGTCAATCTGATCCAGCTTCAAAGCTTTCCACCACTAGTACAGAACGACACATCGGATACCCCTCTATGGCAACGGCAAAAGTTAGGCGACGGAAGAATGAGTTCCGCGAGTGCGCGCGCGCTAGTCGGTCGATGGGCCCGACACAATGGTAACGGAGGCGGAAAACAACTCCATTGCTCATATATGGGCAACGGAGGAAATAATATCTCCGTTGCTTATATGACCACATCAGAAACGAAGATCGATCTATCTCCGTTTCCCATGTGAAGGCCCATTAAGCGGTGCCGGTATTAATATCTCCCACTCCAGTGTATCTCACTCTCATTCTCACTCTCCCCAGTTCCTAACCCTAGACGCACACGCTCTCCTCCTACTTCACCCATCGATGGCGAACCCCTCCGGCGCCGACGGAAGTCAGGATGGAGCATCTTCCTCCTCCCACCCTCCGAGGCGTAGCCCGGATCTCCCCTACAACTGGGGCGAGATCCCCGGCGACCGTGGTCGCCAGTTCATTCGGAGCCGTCAAATCCCATTCGGATCCACGGCGGCGGCGGCCACCGACGACCGGATCTCATCCTCCTCGGACGATGAGGACGAGGATCTGGAGGTCGATCTCCTCCTCTCTCGCGCCGCCTTTGAGCGCGAGCGCGCCGACGGTGTCATTCGGGCGTCTGCGATGCAGAGAGCTATCCGCATCTCGGCCGCCGAGCACGCGATAGAAGCCGCCGAGGAGGCATTGTTCCAGACGCAGCTCCGGGCGGCCATAGACCGCGCTCTTCTCCCTGGCCAGGGCCCTGGGCCAGATGCGGCGGCGGCAGCGGTGACGGCGGCGGCGGAGGAGGAGGATGAGGAGGAGGAGGAGGACGCTCCGGTGTTCGAGCAGGATGAGGTCTCCTCTGACGTCTCCTCTGGCAGTGGCTCCGGCGCCGACGCCTGGGCGCAATCCGCGACGGAAAGCGACCCCGCATCGCCTAAATGACCGCTCTTTTTACTATGTATTTGCTCTGTTAAAGTATTTATTTAGCTCTGTTTGCTCTGTTTTGTAGCTCTTTTTAGCTATGTATTTGCTCTGTTAGCTATTTAATTATTTAGATCGGTTTGCTCTGTTAGTTAGCTCTGTTCAGCTATGTATTTGCTCTGTTAGAGTATTTATTTAGCTTGGTTTGCTCTGTTTTGTAGCTCTGTTTAGCTATGTATTTGCTCTGTTAGCTACTTAATTATTTAGATCGGTTTGCTCTGTTAGTTAGCTCTGTTAGAGTATTTATTTAGCTCCGTTTGCTCTGTTTTGTAGCTCTGTTTAGCTATGTATTTGCTCTGTTAGCTACTTAATTATTTCGATCGGTTTGCTCTGTTAGTTAGCTCTGTTTAGCTATGTATTTGCTCTGTTAGAGTATTTATTTAGCTTGGTTTGTTCTGTTTTGTAGCTCTGTTTAGCTATGTATTTGTTCTGTTAGCTACTTAATTATTTAGGTCGGTTTGCTCTGTTAGTTAGCTCTGTTAGAGTATTTATTTAGCTCCGTTTGCTCTGTTTTGTAGCTTTGTTTAGCTATGTATTTGCTTTGTTAGCTACTTAATTATTTCGATCGGTTTGCTCTGTTAGTTAGCTCTGTTTAGCTATGTATTTGCTATGTTAGCTACTTATTTAGCTCGGTTTGGTCTGTTAGTTAGCTCTGTTCAGCTATGTATTTGCTATGTTAGCTACTTATTTAGCTCCGTTTGCTCTGTTAGCTGCTTATCCCACTACATTTTGCTTTGTTTACTGCTTATTGGCTCTGTTTATTAGCTTTGTTTGCTGTTTTTAACAAAGAATATTCGTTGTGTCAAGGGCTTGGTGGATGCTTGGTGACGATGCTGCTGCCGTGAAGACCTAGGAGCGGGGCTCCATACACGGTGCCGTCACCAGGAGCAGTACATTTTGCGCAGCAGGATGAAGACAGTAGATGTTCATCTGGCGGCCGTGAAGACATAGGAGCAGAGCTCCAGCCACGCGCACCGATGAACTTTTGTAAAGCAGGGCGTACAGGAATACGGTGACGACCGGGCGGCCGTCTAGTCGCATGGAGCGGGGCTCCATCGACGGCACAGCCCGTCACCGTGTTTTTTTTTTTTTCCTGTAACCCTTATTAGAAACGGTGATTTGAAAAACTCCGTGTCTAATGTGAAACGTATCAGTGACGATCAAATATAACAACCGTTGCCCATCTTAGGGGCAACGGTTTATCACCTCCGTTGCCATTAAGCTCTTCACATCAGTGACAGGGTCGGGGACACGGACCCTTTCTCCGTTGCCGATGGGGTTTTTGGCCCGTTTCCGATGTGTCGTTCTGTACTAGTGCACTCAGCTCTCACCGGTTTACACCGGAGGAAGAGATGTGCTCCATCTTCATTGAGGCGCTGGCACATCGGGCATAAAGGATCGACATCCATACCGCGTCTCTTAATACTCCATCGGTGGGGAAGGCTGTTGTGGGCAATGCGCCATAGAAATTGCTTTGCCTGAGGTGTAATGTTGCTTTCCAGATTTTGCTCCAGGAGAAGACCCCATCAGCCTCGTGGTCCATAGAGGTACCAGGCTGGTCGGCATCGGTCCTGAAGAGCTTGTAGGCCGTTTTAAAAGAGAATTGGCCATTAGGAGCTGGGTGCCAGGCCCAGAAATCGTCGAAGTCCTCGAACACAGGCAGGGCTTTGATAATCTGGGCATCTTGAGAACAGAAGGTGTCGTCAACAAGCTGAACATCCTAGCCACCACACACAGGGTCAAGCAGTTCCTGCACTTTTGTGCATACATTCTGCCCACTCGGAGTAATTGGCCTATGACACCAGTTTCGTGGCAGCCACGGATCCTGCAAGATATTGATGGAGTTGTCGTCGCCCACCCGCCTGATAGCACCCTTTTGGAGCAGTTGTACTCCTTTCAGAATAATCCTCCACGTGTAGGATATGCCGTCAGTCAGCCTCAAGAACACTGCTATCTGGATAGTATTTGGCCTTGAGCACCCTGGCACACAAGGAATCAGGGTCAGTGAGCAGTCTCCAAGCCCGCTTGGCTAACATGGCCATGTTGAAAGCATGTAGGTCCTTGTAGCCGAGACCCCCTTCCTTCTTCGATTTTGTTAGCTTCTCCCAGCTCAACCAGTGGACTTTGTTATCATTGTCTTGGTATGCCCACCAATGCCTATAGATCATTGCATTAATCTCATCAACATGCCCTTAGTGATATCAAAACATGTCATAGCAAAAATGTGTATTGCTTGTGCACACGCCTTAATAAGGATTTCCTTTCCAAACTTAGAAAGCATTCTTTCCTTCCAGCCCTAGATTCGTTGCCAAATTCTGTCTTTGAGGTAAGCAAACATCTTCGCTCTCGACCTTCCCACATGCACAGGCAGGCCCAGATATCGCTCGCTCCACGCCTCCTTGGTGACTCTCAAACTAGACATCATCTCCTCTTTGTCAGCCTGCTTAGCGTTTTTACTGAACATGATTGAGGATTTATCCGCATTGATTGTTTGCCCCGAGCAAACCTCATAAAGTTGTAGGATATTCTGCAGATGCTGCGAACACTCTGGCGTAACTTTCATGAGTATTAGTGAATCATCTGCAAATAATAAGTGGTTAAAACTTGGGGCATTTGGGCAAATATTGACACCTTCCAGCTCTCCTCTGCTCTCAGCACTATTCAGCAGGCTTGAGAAAGCTTTAGCTCACAAAAGGAAGAGGTAGAGGGAGATTGGATCCCCCCTGCCTCAGCCCTCTACCTGGAATCACTTCCTCCGTCAGAGTCCCATTGATTTTGAACATGTACTTGACACTAGAGCAGCACTCCATGATCAGCTCCGTCCACCTCGGTGAAAAGCCCATTCTAGTCATCATTCTTTCCAGAAATTGCCACTCCACCCGGTCATATGCTTTATTCATGTCCAGCCTGAGCGCAGCGAAGCCCTGTGCACCTGCCCTCTTATTTTTCATGAAGTGAGTGACTTCATATGCCAACAGGATGTTATCAATGATCAAGCGTCCCGGCACAAAGGCACTCTGATTTGGGGCAATAATTTTAGGGAGGATCAGCTTCAATCTATTTGCTAGGACCTTTGACACAATTTTGTACAAAACATTGCACAGGCTAATAGGCCTCAGCTCCTTCATTTTATTTGGGTTTTTGACTTTAGGGATAAGAACTACAGTCGCATTATTCCAACCAGAAGGTAAACCATTACCATTAAGCACCTCCATCGTGATCTGCTCTCTCACAAGATGCCAATACTTTTTGTAAAAAATAGCAGACATACCATCCGGGCCTGGTGCTTTTAGATCGCCAATACTGAACAAGGCATCTTTCACCTCCTCAGCAGTGTACGGTTTGGACAGCTGCTCATTCATATCCGGGATCACCCAGGGTACCACCTGGTCGAGCAATTCCTCCACCCTTTGCCCTGCAGTAGAAGAAAAGACGTTTTTGAAATAATTAGTAACCACCGCCTCCATCTCCTCCTCTCTCTCCACCTCCACCCCATCATCACAGACCAGCTTTTTTATTCTGTTCCTCTTTTTCTCTCGGAAGCATAGGAGTGGAAGAAAGAGGTATTTCGGTCCCCCTTCTCTATCCAGTTGACATGGGCTCTGATACGTCTCAAACGTATCTATAATTTTTGATGTTCCATGCTTGTTTTATAACAATGCCACATGTGTTTATTATATTTTTATATCATTTTGGCATATTTTCTGGAACTAACCTATTAACAAGATGCCGAGTGCCAGTTTCTGTTTATTATGTCTGTGCATTGCAGAAAAGGTCAAAAATCCAAAGTGCTCAGAAAAATCCGAAAAAATTACAGAAATTCTATTTCGCCAGAAGACCCCGGGAGTCAGAAGGGGAGCTGCAGGGGAGGCTCACAGCCCCCAGGAGACCCCCAGGCGCGGCCCAAGGTCAACCGCGCCTCGGCCCCACCTCGCCGCCTCGTCCACCGCCTCATGTCGCCTCTTCGCCCATATATACCTCCCTGACCTAAAAGTCACGCACGCCGAAGGATTTCCCCCGAAACACACCAGAGCTCCGCCACCATCGAAACCTACTTTCAGTGGTCAGAAGTTCCTGTTCCGGCACCCTCCCAAGACGGGGAGATACCCCCGGAGCCATCTCCTTCGACGCCGCCGCACTAGTACAGAACGACACATCGGATACCCCTCTATGGCAACAGAGGAGTTAGGCGACGGTAAATCGCGACATCCCCCGCGTGCCCGCACTGGGCCGTAAAGCAGGCCCACAACAAAGGCAACGGGTGAATAGTGAAATATATGTTGGCAACGGAGGTTAGTTTACCTCCGTTACCGATGTGGGATCATCGCACACGGACAGTTTCGTAATCTCCGTTGCCATTACAAGCAGCCCGACAGCCGGCCTATAAGAACCTACTATGCCCTTCACTCTCACTCTCACTCTCAGTGTCTCACTTCCAACCCTAGCCGCCGCACAGTCTCCTCTCTCTCCACTCTCTCGCATGGCTTCCACCGTCGGCGCTGGTAGATCCGGCCATCGCGGCCGTGGCCGTGGCCGCGGCTGTCGGGGGAATACTTTCTGGATTAACCCGCGGCCCAGTGCGACTTAACTTACTCGCACGGACGAAGGCCCACTTGGGAACAAGCCCAATATTGAACCGCCATAAGGGAAAGATCTAGAAGACATATCCCGGAGGACGTGAAGACCAAGTAGTCTCCGAGTAGGCCTCTGTGGATGTATTCCTTATGGGGAAGTTTCCTTTTGTAACCTAGCGAGCCTCTGTGTATATAAAGAGGACTCGCAGGACTTAGAGCGGGTCAAGCTATCAAGCCCCAAACCCTAGCTCATACGGCGAGTACCAGATCGGATCGCCTCCATTGTAACACCTCGATTATCATATCAATACCAATCTAGGGTAGGCAGGAAGTAGGTCTTTTACCTCACATTGAGGGGGCCGAACCTGGGTAAATCTGTGTTGATCTTTGTTCCTGCGATCCCAAGCTCGGAGATGCTTGACTCGCATAATCCCACACCTACGAAGTCATCTATGACACCTGACGTGACAAACCCACGACAGTTGGCGCCCACCGTGGGGCCTGCGGTCAAGAGCGTCACGTTCCGCGCAGGATCCATGAAGGGAGCTGAAGATCTTGTTGTTGGCCGTATCATCACGGTCAATGGCACACCCCTCATCGACGATTCAAGCTGGGGGCCGGAAGCAGATTATTTGGAGACCGGCCACGTCATCCCGTTCGGATCCATCAACGTCTTCGTCGGCTTCATCGGTGGCAGGTCCGTTAGATCGGTCCAGGAAGGCGATTCAGTAGAAGAAGTCGCCGATGACGGGGAAGAATCCGTGGAAAGCATGGACTCGCAAGAGTTTGGGTCCATCATACCTGCCTTTGAAGAAAGTTGCTGGGGTTACCCACCAGAAATCACATCATCACCAGATCAAGAGATGGCACAAGTCGCGGTTTACATGGCCGGAGGAGCAGGTGCATCAGGAACTGCTGGAGAAACCGAGGCATCGGCACCCCCAAGCAACCCACTTCTTGTCCCTGTGTCAGCCACGAACGCCGCCCTCCGTGCAACAGAAATTGAGGCCGCCAGGGCCGAGCTCCTGTATGAGGTTCGAAGGATGGAAGAAGAGCGCCGCAGGCTCGATCAGATAAACCAAGGAATCCAACAGGAGCGGCAGAGAGTAGCCGCGCTGGCTGCGACTCAACAACAGGTTGACCCGCAAACACAGCTGCGCGCGACTCAACCAACAGTGGAAATCCCGCTCACTCCAGCCGCGGGACGGGAATCCAGACGACTGCGGAAGGAAGGGTACCAACAAATCAAGAGACCCAGCAACAACCAAGGAGGTTTCACACCCCACAGGGCCATTACCAGAACCCTGTCGATAATATGTATGCTGCGGCTAATATCTTGACTCAGATGGTACCAACAGGCGATGACCCGGTCAATGCTGAGGCGCGGCGCGCGATTCAGATGCTAAGTACGGCAGTCCTGCAACAAGCCAATAGGGCGGAAGCCGAAGCACAGCTGCCCCTCGTACCAGCCAATCACAGGATTACAGCAGAAAGAAGCGTCCAGAGCAGGCCACCAGAGGACGTGTCAGGAGTCGCACAGAGGCAGCAGGAGCAAGTCGCAGAAGCGCAGGCGAATGCACCATTGATGCAAAAGCGGCCCGCAGATAACCCCGCAGGCGCGCCCACAGCCCTGTCCTCGCGACTCAAGGGACCGGCGTGTTTCACTGAGAGGATCAGATCGGAACCTTTTCCTGAAGATTTCAAAGGGCCACGCAAGGTGGCAAACTATAACGCCAGCATGGATCCAACCACTTGGCTCAACAATTACGAGATGGGCATGAGCATCCTAAACGCATCTGAAGAGATCTGCGCACGCTACCTAAACATGATGCTAGAAGGAGCAGCGCACATATGGCTGCAAAATTTGCCTCCCAACTCTATAAATACTTGGGAGGAACTGAAGGATGCCTTCATTAAGAACTTCCAAGGAACTTGCAAGCGACTCTGCAATATAGAAGATTTAGAGCGTTGTGTCCAGAAGGAAGGCGAGTCAAGTCGCCATTGGATGAAAAGGGTGGCAGAAATAATACACTCCTCAGATAATATACCACCAAGCTCAGCCGTCCTGGTGATGGAGAAAAACTGCAAGTTTGAGCCGCTGATTCATAAGCTGGGTCGCATGAAGGATAAAGTCAAGAGCCTCAGCGAGGTGATGGCTGCGGCTAACAAATATGCCAGCTCAGACAAAACCAGAGACGCGTCAGACGGAGAAGAAGAGGAGGTTGCTGCAAAAGGAAAGAAAAACTCCAACAAGCCCCAGCAGCAGCAAACGAGCCACAACAACACGAGTCAAAACAAACGCAAAAGCGAAGATGGTCACTCAGGGCTCGTCGCCAATACGCGTGGAGGATTCAGAGGCCAGCGTGGAAGGGGTCGAGGATACGGCTCCCGTCCAATCAATATGCAAGAAGTTTTCAACCGGCCATGCGACCTTCATGCGACAGGTGATGGACGGCCAGCGGACCATACCAAGGCGCAATGCCATTATTACAAAAAGTGGAAAGAAGAGAGCCAACACAACGGGGGGAATTCCCATGAAGGAAACCCTAGTGCGGCTCATAACACAAACATTGGGCAGCACGGCGCGAGTAACCCCAGGCAGACGGGGCAGTATCACACAATAGTTATCGATACCTCCAAAAGAGAAGAGAAATTGAGCCGGAGAAGTCAGCAGGTGAACGCCGTGATACCAGCAACACCCGCTTGGTTAAGGTGGTCAGAATACGCGGTAACCTGGAGTCGCGACGACCACCCGCCACAGGTACGGGAACCTGGCAAGTTGGCACTGGTTGTGGCACCATACGTTGCAGGATACAAGCTGACCAAAGTGCTTATGGATGGAGGAAGCAGCATTAATATCTTGTACTACGATACTTTCCAGCGTCTAGGACTCAAGGATTCCAGCCTGCAGCCCACGTCAACAGTATTTCACGGCATTGTCCCAGGAAGGTCCGCACGGCCAGTGGGGAAAATAACCCTAGGGGTAACTTTTGGAACAGAAGAGAACTTTAGAAGTGAATTCCTAAGCTTCGAAGTGGTAAAATTCCAAAGCCCATATCACGCCTTGTTTGGAAGAACGGCCTTTGCTAAGTTTATGGCCAGGCCATGCTACGTGTACCTACAGTTGAAGATACCAGGACCAAAAGGGGTCATCACAGTGTACGGAGATAGAGAAAAAGCAATAGAATGTGAGAAAGGAGATGCGGCTTTCGCAGAATCCGCCTGTGCCGCGGAAGAACTAAAAGGTTATAAGTCGCAGGTGGACCCAAACGATATGAGTGTGGTTACCACGCCATCTGCCGAGCCACCAATGAAATTCAAAGCGGCCCAGGACACTAAGCAGATAAATCTTGTTCCTGGCGACTCATCCAAGCAAACTAGCATTGGAGCACACATGGAAGAAGAGCAGGAGAAGGCCCTCGTCGCTTTTCTCCAGGAAAATAAAGACATCTTCGCATGGAAGCCGTCAGATATGCCAGGGGTACCAAGAGAATTAGCAGAACATAGCCTCAAAGTGAACCCTGCGGCTAAACCAGTGAAGCAGCCACTACGGCGTTTTCATGATGACAGGAGAAAGGCAATAGGAGAGGAAATAGCTCGCTTGCTGGCTGCAGGATTCATCACAGAGGTATACCATCCGGAATGGGTGGCAAATCCAGTATTGGTTATGAAAAAGAACGGTACGTGGCGAATGTGCGTTGATTACACCAGTCTTAACAAAGCTTGTCCAAAGGATCCATTTGCTTTGCCAAGAATCGACCAAGTAATTGATTCAACTGCTGGGTGCGAGCTGTTATGCTTTTTGGACGCCTATTCAGGCTACCATCAAATCAAGATGAAGAGGAGGACCAAGAAAAGACGTCCTTCATCACACCCTTCGGAGCTTTTTGTTACGTCAGCATGCCCTTTGGGTTGAAGAACGCAGGTGCGACTTACCAAAGATGCATTCAGAATTGCCTACATGAGCAAATAGGTCGCAACGTTCATGCCTACGTGGATGATATTGTGATTAAATCGCAAGTTAGCCAGGATCTTATTGGTGATCTGGCAGAGACATTCACAAATCTCAGAAAATACAACATGAAGCTCAACCCCACAAAGTGCGTCTTCGGAGTACCAGCAGGAAAGCTATTGGGATTCATAGTATCAGAAAGAGGCATTGAGGCCAATCCTGACAAGATAAAGGCCGTGATGGATCTCCAAAAGCCAGAAAAGATAAAAGATGTACAGCGGCTTACTGGTTGCGTAGCAGCTTTGAGTCGCTTTATATCAAGATTGGGAGAGAAAGCACTACCTTTGTACAGACTGTTGAAAAAATCAGACACCTTCGTTTGGGACGCAGAGGCCGACGAAGCTCTGACAGCCTTGAAACATCAATTGACAATGCTCCAGTTCTGGCGGCTCCAAAAGATAAAGAGCCAATGCTACTATACATAGCGGCAAATTCCCGCGCTGTGAGTGCTGTCATGGTTGTGGAGAGACAAGAAACGGAAAGGAATACCCTGTCCAGAGACCAGTATACTACGTGAGCGAAGTCCTCACAGCTTCCAAACAGCGTTACCCACAGTGGCAGAAGTTGGTGTTTGGAGTGTTCATGGCGAGTCGCAAGCTGAAGCACTACTTCCAAGAGCATCCAATAACTGTGGTGAGTTCAGCACCATTGGCAGATATCATTCGTAATCGAGAAGCTACTGGAAGAGTCGCTAAGTGGGCGATCGAGTTGGGACCACATCACATCAGTTACGAGCCGCGCACATCAATTAAGTCGCAAGCCCTTGCAGATTTTATTAACGATTGGACAGAAATCCAAGTTGCTCCTAGCATGGCAGAAACCAAATACTGGACCATGCATTTTGATGGGTCAAGACAGTTGCAAGGCTCGGGGGCTGGAGTTGTTCTGACATCTCCCAAGGGAGACAAGCTGCGGTATGTGTTACAGATACACTTCAACTGCACAAATAACGTGGCGGAGTACGAGGCACTGCTTCATGGTCTACGTATAGCAAAGGAGATGAACATCAGTCGCATACGCTGTTTTGGCGATTCAGACTTGGTGGCACAGCAGGTCTCCGGAACGTGGGACAGCAAGGATGCGAACATGGCTGCATATAGGAGAGAGGTGGACAGAATTGCTGGACATTTCACTGGATACCAAGTTGAACATATTGATCGGAGACAAAATGAAGCTGCGGATGCCCTGTCTCGGCTTGGATCCAACAGACAGTCAGTCCCACCCAATGTTTTCCTGGATGAACTGCACAATCCATCAGTCAAACCTCCAGCAGAATTGACATTGCAGAGCCAGAGGATGATTCAACTTTAGTCGCAGCCCTGCATGAACAGCCAGGATGGACAGAGCCATACATGGCATATTTAAGTCGCGGAGTGCTGCCGGACGATGAAATTGAGGCGCGCAAAATCATACGACGATCAAAGGCCTATACAATCATCAACAACGAATTATACAAGCGCAGCGTATCAGGAGCATTCAAAGATGTGTCTCACCAGAAGAGGGACGAAAAATCTTGCACGAAATTCATTCAGGCGATTGTGGCCATCATGCTTCGTCAAGATCTTTGGTGGCAAAGGCGTTCCGACATGGATTCTTCTGGTTAACAGCATTAGCAGACGCAGAGCAAATTGTCAGAGTGTGCGATGGATGTCAAAGATACGCTAGGCAAGATCATATGCCAGCCCAAGCACTTCGCACAATACCCATCACATGGCCTTTTGCCGTATGGGGTTTTGACATGGTAGGGCCTTTCAGACGGTCTTCAAACGGAAAAACTCACCTCTTAGTCATGGTGGACAAATTCACAAAGTGGATAGAAGCAGAACCTGTGGGAGATTGCGAGGCTGAAACAGCAGTCAAGTTCTTGAAGAAGGTCATATTCCGCTTCGGTTACCCCCATAGTATCATTACAGACAATGGGAGCAACACCTCTGAAGGGGCTACACAGATATTTTGCGCAGACAATGGGATAAGATTGGACCTCACGTCAGTAGCACACCCGCAGAGCAATGGACAAGCTGAGCGAGCTAACCAGGAAATTCTCCATGGAATTAAGCCGCGCCTTATTGAAAAGGTCGAAGCATCTCCAGGATGTTGGGTGGAAGAACTGCCAGCAGTACTGTGGAGCTTGAGAACAACCCCTAACAGATCCACAGGATTTACACCATATTTCATGGTCTATGGAGCAGAAGCAGTCATGCCCAGCGATATCATACATGATTCACCAAGAGTTGCGGCTTACATCGAGACAGATAATGAGATAGCTCGGCAAGACTCGGTGGACACATTAGAAGAGGTTAGAGACTTGGCAGCATCAAGGTCAGCAGTATATCAACAAGACTTGCGACGCTATCATGCCAGACGCATCAAAACCCGCACCTTTCAAGAAGGCGACCTAGTACTGCGACTTAAACAAGATCACAAGGGAATGCATAAGCTGTCCTCTCCATGGGAAGGACCCTACATCATCAGCAAGAAGCTAAACAATGGGTCGTACTACCTGCTGGATGTAAGGGAAGAAAGCAGCGAACGCCATGATTTCGAGGATCGTCTCGAGGCACCTCGCCCTTGGAACGTCGCACACCTGCGACCGTACTATACATAAGAAAAGGCTAATCAGAGCCAAGCATCATCCTTTCCAGCTTTATAGCTGAGTATCATCACAGCCACTCAGGGCTAGAACTTCAACTTTGGTCGCCACCTAGGCGCGACCTATGCAACATCTGATCGCCACCCAGGCGCGATCGACCCTTGTATCAGAAACCGGCTGCCACCTAGGCGCGGCCGTAAACTTTGTATCATCTCTGGTCGCCACCTAGGCGCGACCGACCCCATGTATCACCATGGATCGCCACCTACGCGCGATCCAACCCTATGTATAACACTCGGTTGCCACCTAGGCGCGACCTTATGTGTCATCATAATCAAAGCTTATCATAGCTTAGCCTATCATGGCAATATCATTATGTTTCTTGGGGTCTTTGTTACCCTGAAACAGCCGATTTATTGGCAATTATCAAATTTACCTTAAGTTGGATTGCTACTCGCATTATGTGGCCAAAGTACTGGGGTGTGGCGTCAATCGAGCTTGATTGCCTATCATGGCCGCTCTCGACCCTGAACACACATATTCCTAGGAAATACTGAGTCGCGCGAGTGCCCACTTAAGGATTCAGATGGCCTAACTAGAGGTCGATGTACTGCTTATAGTACGGCAACACCAATTACAATTACTTGTAACTTAACAATTGTTTTATTCATGATATCAAGTTACAGGTGATGACCTTCAGAGTTCTCTGAGAAGAATTGAGATGATTACCACATAACATCCTCTCAATCCTTGGGGGCTATATCATATTATCATCAAAAATTTGAAGATAGATCGTCATCAAGTTCTGAAGCTATCAGGATACTCTAACAAAGAAGCTCACGAAGTCAGATGATCTTCCAGGTGCGAGTCAAGGCCAAACTTGCACAATTATAAGCCGCGAAACAAGGAAAAGCGCGGCCTAAGCATTCAAGATCAAGAAATACTATGAAGTTCAGGCCACGCTTGGGGGCTAATGTCGGGGGAATACTTTCTGGATTAACCCGCGGCCCAGTGCGACTTAACTTACTCGCACGGACGAAGGCCCACTTGGGAACAAGCCCAATATTGAACCGCCATAAGGGGAAAGATCTAGAAGACATATCCCGGAGGACGTGAAGACCAAGTAGTCTCCGAGTAGGCCTCTGTGGATGTATTCCTTATGGGGAAGTTTCCTTTTGTAACCTAGCGAGCCTCTGTGTATATAAAGAGGACTCGCAGGACTTAGAGCGGGTCAAGCTATCAAGCCCCAAACCCTAGCTCATACGGCGAGTACCAGATCGGATCGCCTCCATTGTAACACCTCGATTATCATATCAATACCAATCTAGGGTAGGCAGGAAGTAGGTCTTTTACCTCACATTGAGGGGGCCGAACCTGGGTAAATCTGTGTTGATCTTTGTTCCTGCGATCCCAAGCTCGGAGATGCTTGACTCGCATAATCCCACACCTACGAAGTCATCTATGACACCTGACGTGACAAACCCACGACAGCGGCCGCGGCCGTGGCCGCCCCACCCTCCGGGCCTT
Organism: Poa pratensis; assembly: GCA_947311845.1. Classification (NCBI taxonomy): domain Eukaryota; kingdom Viridiplantae; phylum Streptophyta; class Magnoliopsida; order Poales; family Poaceae; genus Poa; species Poa pratensis. The sequence goes on from CAMZMU010000088.1 coordinate 30,358,529, forward strand.
CAGGCAGCAGCAGCGTCAGCTGGTGTTGCGGGACGAGTTTGCAGAACAGGCCGCGGCCGATCCGGCCCCCTCGGGCCGGTCCCGCGCCCTTGGCGCTCGTCCGCACGATGAAGGCTCTGGCCGCACCCGCTCATTTGGCCACCATTGCAGCTACCGCCAGATCCGCCAGGCGATGTACCCCGGCCGCCATCCGTCTTCCTCCTCCTCGTCCTCGTCCTCCGACGAGGAGGAAGATGAAGAGGAAGAGGAGGAGGACCGTGATCTGGAGATCGCTTGCCAACTCTCCCGCGCCGATTTCGAGCGCGATGACGCCAAGCGTCGTCAGGGCGAGGCCGATCTAGAGGCGGTGGTCCTCCTCTCCGAGGCCTCGACCCAGGTCGAACGCGCCGAGGAGGCGGTCTACCAGTCTGACCTCCGGGCCGCCATAGCCCTCTCTTTGGTCCACGGCGAGGGCAAGGCGCCGCCAGGGGAGGCCGGCGCTAGCTCCGTCGCCGGCGGCGACGCTAAGCGAGCCCGCCTCGCCTAATGTAAGACCCCAGTTCAGTAGGATAGCTATTTTCTAGTTGTAAGTAGCTAATTGTTTATCCATAGATTTGCTCTGTTTTTAGTAGGCATTGTTTCCACATAGATTTTTGCTGCTTTTCTAGTTGTAAGTAGCTAATTGTTTATCCATAGATTTGTTCTTTTTAGTAGGCATTGTTAACACATAGATTTTTGCTGTTTTCTAGTTGTAAGTAGCTAATTGTTTGTCCATAGATTTGCTCTGTTTTTAGTAGGCATTGTTTCCACATAGATTTTTGCTGTTTTCTAGTTGTAAGTAGCTAATTGTTTATCCATAGATTTGCTCTTTTTAGTAGGCATTGTTTACACATAGATTTTTGCTGTTTTCTAGTTGTAAGTAGCTAATTGTTTGTCCATAGATTTGCTCTGTTTTTAATAGGCATTGCTTCCACATAGATTTTTGCTGTTTTCTAGTTGTAAGTAGCTAATTGTTTATCCATAGATTTGCTCTTTTTAGTAGGCATTGTTTACACATAGATTTTTGCTGTTTTCTAGTTGTAAGTAGCTAATTGTTTATCCATAGATTTGCTCTTTTTAGTAGGCATTGTTAACACATAGATTTTTGCTGTTTTCTAGTTGTAAGTAGCTAATTGTTTATCCATAGATTTGCTCTTTTTAGTAGGCATTGTTTACACATAGATTTTTGCTGTTTTCTAGTTGTAAGTAGCTAATTGTTTGTCCATAGATTTGCTCTGTTTTTAGTAGGCATTGTTTCCACATAGATTTTTGCTGTTTTCTAGTTGTAAGTAGCTAATTGTTTATCCATAGATTTGCTCTTTTTAGTAGGCATTTGCTCTGATTTTAGCTTTGTTTCTGTTATGCCGATGATTAAAATTAGGTGACACCGTGTGATCCGGGGGTGGCGCTAGTGATCCTTGTGATATGCACAAATACACATCGATCTTGTGCATCCTACTTGGCTCGCTTGCTCCATCCCTGGAATTTGTGTGTCCAATCTACCTATATATGAGGCATTGTTTAGGCTATGTTCTAGTTGTAATTAGTTCTATATTTTCTGTAATGCCGATGAAGAAGCATCTGTCTTGTGTATAGAGATGAAGGAGCTTACATTTTGATTTTTTTCATCTCCTTTAGGGCGAGGAGGAAACCTGGAGACTATGCGGCGACCGTGAAGACGTAGGAGCGGGGCTCCGTCCACACGGTCCACTGAAGCCGGCGCCTCCAGGAGCAAGACTTTTGTGCAGTACTAAATAGGTAGAAGAAGACCACGCAATGAAGCTGGGCGAAGAGGAAGGTGAAGAACCGGCGGCCGTCAAGCAGGAACCACAGGGCTCCGTCGACGGTGCAGCAGGCGTCACCGGCTTTTTTTTTTGTTTCCTTTAGCCCTCATTACAAACGGTCAAAAACTAATCTCCATATCTGATGTAAAGACTAAAGGAAACGGTTATATATTAGGCCCGTTGCTAAACTTATTGCAAACGATAAAAATCTCCGTTGCCATTGTGAGGATTCACATCAGTGACAGAGGCGGGGACACGGACCCTTTCTCCGTTGCCGAAGGGGTTTTTGGCCCGTTTCCGATGTGTCGTTCTGTACTAGTGCCGCCTCCATCATGCTCCGTGAGTAGTTCTCCCATGGACTAAGGGTTCTAGCATGCAGTAGCTAGTTGGTACTCTCTCTCCCATGTACTTCAATACAATGATCTCATGAGCTGCCTTACATGATTGAGATCCATCTGATGTAATCGGTGTTGTGTTTGTTGGGATCCGATGAATTGTTACATTATGATCAGTCTATCCATGATGTTTGTGAATTATTGTTGCTGCAATCTTGTTGTGTTCATTTCTTGTCACTAGTGCACGAGTGGCATGATCTTAGATTTAAAGTATATTTGTTGCTTTAGATTGTATCTACAAATTGTTGCACCTGTTGCTGTCCGGAACCCGAGGCCCCAAAGTGACAACAATTGGGACAACCAAAGGGGATGGCTGTGACTTGAGGATCATATGTTTTGATTAAGTGTTAATGCTTTGCTCCGTGCTCTGTAATAGGAGTACCTTAATTACCAGTTAGGTTCCTGGATCGGCCCCGTTGAAACGGGATGGTTGGACAAAAGATGTCATGCAAGTTTCTTGTTTCAAGCACGTATGACTATATATAGAAAACATGCCTACGTATGATTTATGAACTAGATGTCTATCATGAGTTAGTTGCACTTCTGTCAATTGCCCGACTGTAATTTGTTCACCCAACACTTGTTATTTATTTTGGAGAGTTACCTCTAGTGAAGATAGCTGGGAACCCCGGTCAATATACATGCCACCAACTATTTTCTGCGCTATTGCCTCCGTTGTTACTTTTGCTGCTGCTACTTTATTGTTACTAATGCTCTCATATTACTGCTACTTTCACATCACTTGTGTTACTAGTGCTTTTCCAGGTGTGGCTGAACTCACAACTCAGCTGCTAAGACTTATAAGTATTCCTTGGCTCTCCTTGTGTCGAATCAATAAATTTGGGTTTTACTACCCTCGAAGACTGCCGCAATCCCCTATACTTGTGGGTTATCAAGACTATTTTCTGGCGCCGTTGCCGGGGAGCATAACTCTACTCATAAGTTCACCTGGGGAGTACACTCTACCTCTCTCTCTGTTTAGGTTTTCTTTTATTTTGTTTAGTTTACTTTTGTCTAGTTATATTTTGCTTAGTTTACTTTTGCTTAATTTTGTTTTGTTTACTTCTGTTTAGTTGTGTTTTGCTTATTTTATTTTTGTTTGGTTTTATTTTTCTTATATACCCGAAAATCCCTAAAAATTTAAAAACAGAAAAATCAATAAAAAAAACTGTTTCTATGGATACTTTCTTTGAAACTAGATCTTTTTGGCAAGGTGGGTCCACGGAGGATGAACAAAAATATTATAGGGGATACCGCGTGTCTCAAAAAGGGATATACTTATGGGAAGTAATAAATCAACTGGAGATGTATGCTTGAAATTTATGCTCTATATTTGACGAATCTTTTTGCTGTGATGAATCTGATTGTCATATGAATTTTAAACACTTTCCTTTCCAATGTGCTTGTAATGATAACGAAACCTTAGCTTCTTATGTTAAAGGTTACTATAATTCGTATGAGGAGGTGGAAAGAATTGAAGAATTTATTGTTTTTAAGGGTGCCCTTGAAATTAGTTCTTATCTTGAGCATAAAACATATGCCCCTTATAAATATGAAAGTCTTGCTATGCTTAAATATTGTTTTGATAACTACAAGGATAAGAATCCTTATATTACTGAACATCTTATGCGTCTCTCCCGTCCAAAAGAAGAGACTGATGCCTTGCAGGACCCCGTGGAAGAAGAAATTGCTGAAACTGAAAGCTCATTGGATGAAAAAAAGGAAGAGGGTGATGAACAAAAAGAGAAAGAATGGATTAGCTACCCAGGCCTACCTTCTAATGAGATTAACTCTTTATCTCTTACACTATTTGATTGCCCTCCATGCTTACAAAAGGAGGATGAATGCCATGTTTCTATGGATTCTCTTGAAATGTCCCTTTTTGATAAAGATGCTTGCTATGTTTATGGGCATGATGCCCCTATGAGTGAAACTTGTGAAAATGATTATGCTACTGTTATTTATGATAATCCATGCTATTTTGATAAGTCTTATGATAATCCTCTATTTATGCCTAATATCGAAATGCATGGTAATAAGGAGTTTTGCTCAGAAAATGTTTATGATAAAGCTCTAGATGATGGTCCTATGTTACTTCATGATATTAATTCTACTATTATTGAAAATGGGATTGGAGAGGTCTTGACTTTAGCTAGATGGAGTCCCGTACATTTTGAGAGTGATCAATCATCAAAGTGGGTTTGGAGAGGTCTTAATTAATTTTGATCCCACTATTTTGGAGCTTGACAAAAATTATTTGTTTATAGATCATGAAAAAGCATGCTTTATATGATAGTTATGTTGTTGAGTTTGTTCATGATGCTACTGAAAGTTATTATGAGAGAGGGAAATATGGTTGTAGAAATTTTTATGTTACTAAAACGAGAGGCGTTTTACTACTCATGGTGGTAGCTACACACCATAGCATTATACGGCGATGTAAGCCATATATACCTGTTTTAGCTTGATATTCTAGTAGAGAACGGATTTTTGGTGTACAAAACTGGTTTCAGAATTTTGAAAAAGATATTTTTTTGTCGTCATTTTTTAGGGTTGACTTTCTCGTTGACTTTTAAAAATAATCATAACAACCGGGATATGATTTGAAAAAAATTCAAAATACTTTTGGATAATCCTATCAACTCTATTGTTGAGATCCCCCGCCCCCCTTGAGTATTCTCTTTTTTCCATGATGTATACGAGTCGGTCAAACTAGGGTGTGTAGGTACCCATGCGAACAGCGGCATTCATCTCTACTAAAACACCTCTCTTTATTATGAAAGTTTTGAAGTTACTTTTGTTTTATCTTCCTATGCTTGTCACTTTGTTCTTCATGAATTTATTTGTTTACAAGATCCCTATGAATAGGAAGTGGGTTAGGCTTAAATGTGTTTCATATTTGCTTCTTGATGCTCTCTTATATGTTCAATTCTTATCTTTGTCTGAGCATCATTAAAATCACTGCGCCTAGCTAAAAGGTATTAAAGAAAAACGCTTATCGGAGGTAACCCATTTATTTTGCTTTCAGTTTTCTTTTTGCTTTTGAATCAAGGAGTTTGTTGCCTCTGTAGAAACTCCTTTGTATCCTTTATTTTTAGTTTTTTTTGTGCCAAGAATAGCCTCTAATGAGAGGAAAGTAAAATTTTGAGTTTGCTGTCCTGAAACAGATTTCTGTTCGTTACCATACAAAAATCCAAAAAATCACAGAACGTGATCTAGTTCTGCAAATTTGTGACAGTAAGTATCTCGGTTTTGTCTACCTTTCGTTAGTTTTGAGTTTTCTTATTCGAGCTACGGAAGTACCTCGAAAAATTCCATTTTTATAGGCCGTTCTGCTTTTGACAGATTCTGTCTCTGTTTTTTGCATTATCTATTTACGGGCTTTAAGCGAGGTTCTCTAGACGTGGAGGGCCACAAATGGGGCTTTGTAACTGTAGTTAATGTTTTATTGAGTTCTTGTAATGTGTCTTTACAGAACCAAAGTGGATGTAATGTTTTGAGTACTAACCCCTCTAATGAAGTTAATGAGAAGTTTTGTGTGAAGGAAGTTTTCAAGTGTTGACAGAACGAGGTGATGAAAAAAGATCAAGAAGGGATTAAAGCTCAAGCTTGGGAGGCTCCCCTGGATCTCCACCAAATATTCAAGAAGTCACATGCGTCCAAGCTTGGGGATGCCCAAGGCATCCCCTTCTTCATCGACAATTAATCAGGTCGGTCCCATGAAACTATATTTTTATTCCTTTACATAATATGTGATGTTCTTGGAGCATCGTTTTGTTTTTCTTTCAGTTTGTTTTTGTTTTGTTCTCTGATCATATCAATATTGGATCCTATTATTCTTGTTTGGAAGAGAGACACACTCCGCTTTTTTGTAGAATACTCGTGTGTTTCACTTATATTTGTTGAGTATTCAGTTTTCGTTCTGTTAGCTTCTAGCTCTCGTTTTTCATGTATCTGTTGTTCAGAGCTATTAGTTCTTTTAAAAGAAAGTACTCTCTTGCTTCACTTATATTTGTTTGGAGAGTTGATTGGTGTTTGGTTGGAACAGAAAATGCAATCATGTAGGAAATGGTAAAGAAAAAGCTTACATAATCTTGTAGATCACTATCTTGAATAATTTGATACTTGTCAATTGTTTTGAGGTATGAACTAGATGAATGCTTAAACTTGTGGATCATTTACTTAAGAATGGATTAGTGGAGAAATACCATAAAGTTTAGAATTATGATGCTTGTTCTGATTGTTATTTCTCAAAGTCCAAATATTCTTTTTGCAATGGTTGTTTGGTTGACAAGGGAGACAGTGTGGAGTCTAATAGTTATGCTTAATGTATATCTTGTAGTCATTCATGTATTCGGTTGTTAATATGTATTTGCTTGACACCTTGCTAAGCCTAAAAACTCTGTACTGAGAGGGAATGCTTCTCGTGCATCCAAAAACCTTGAACCAAATATCCATGCCATTTGTGTCCACCATACCTACCTACATGTGGTATTTCCAAGCCACTCCAAGTAAATTCTTCGTGTGCTACCTTTAAATATTCAAAATCTTATTACTTCCTTTTTGTGCCACTACTACTAAGCTCATGAGGAACTAGTGGGTGGTCTTTATTGCATTTGTTGGACAGACTTCTTTCAGGACTTGTATGCTTCATCTACTTGTCCATTAATTTTGCAAAAAGAGCTGGCAATGGGGTGCCCAGCCCCATAAAAGATAAATTACAACTTTCACCAAAAACTCTCCTCACATTTTGTTCCTGTGAATTCAGTCAAATATCTGCATGTGTAAACAAAGGAGATAAAGAGGAATGATCTGCTTGCTGCAGAAATAACGTTCCTCATGGGAGCCGCTCTTATAAGTCTGTCTAGCAAATGTAGTAATGCATTGCTCACTATTATTCATTGACCATAGTATGCACCTCTCAAAATTTTATTTTTATGTCTCTATGCTTTCAAAAACTATAAAGATCTAACACATGATTAATCTCTGCTTCCCTCTGCGAAGGGCCTTTCTTTTACCTTTATGTTGAGTCAGTTTTCCTTTCCAATCTTTATCTCTCAAGCAAACATATAGTATCAAATAGGTACAAGTCTACTACATGCTATCTTTATGTTTAACTGTGAAAACTTTATATTGACATTATCTTGAGATAAGTACGTTACAAGTTGAAGCTTCTGCTGAAAACTTAAATCTTCCTTTGTGTTGGTTGAGCACCTTTACCGAAAGTATATTGCTTTGTGAGCTATCAAGCATGACGGGTTTTATAATTTTCAAGTCTCCAAAGTACTATTCATGAAAAATTCTTGCTTAGATGTTACACATGGTTAATCATTATTTGCTTTATATCAACTATAGACCATTGTCTTGGATCACTTCATTCAGTTCATATGATTTATATTATTGTCTTGGATCACTTCATTCTTGCTTTGTGTTAGTAGCATGTCACTACCAAAATTATTATGTTATCTTTTACCTACTCGAGGACGAGCAGGAATTAAGCTTGGGAATGCTGATACGTCTCAAACGTATCTATAATTTTTGATGTTCCCTGCTTGTTTTATAACAATGCCACATGTGTTTATTATGTTTTTATATCATTTTGGCTTATTTTATGGAACTAACCTATTAACAAGATGTCCAGTGCCAGTTTCTGTTTATTATGTATGTGCATTGCAGAAAAGGTAAAAAATCCAAAGTGCTCAGAAAAATCCGAAAAAGTTACAGAGACCCCAGGCGTGGCCCAAGGTCAACCGCGCCTGGGCCCCACCTCGCCGCCTCCTCCACCGCCTCGCGTCGCCTCTTCGCCCATAAATACCTCCCTGACCTAAAAGTCACGCACGCCGAAGGATTTCCCCCGAAACACACCAGGGCTCCGCCGCCATCGAAACCTAGTTTCGGGGGTCAGAAGTTCCTGTTCCGGCACCCTTCCAGGATGGGGAGAGACCCCGGAGCCATCTCCTTCGACGCCACCGCCTCCATCATGCTCCGTGAGTAGTTCCCCCATGGACTAAGGGTTCTAGCAGTAGCTAGTTGGTACTCTCTCTCCCATGTAATTCAATACAATGATCTCATGAGCTGCCTTACATGATAGAGATCCATCTGATGTAATCGGTGTTGTGTTTGTTGGGAGCCGATGAATTGTTACATTATGATCAGTCTATCCATGATGTTTGCGAATTATTGTTGCTGCAATCTTGTTGTGTTCATTTCTTGTCACTAGTGCACGAGTGGCATGATCTTAGATTTAAAATATATTTGTTGCTTTAGATTGTATCTACAAGTTGTTGCACCTGTTGCTATCCAGAACCCGAGGCCCCAAAGTGACAACAATTGGTACAACCAAAGGGGATGGTTGTGACTTGAGGATCACATGTTTTCATTAAGTGTTAATGCTTTGCTCCGGTGCTCTGTAATAGGAGTACCTTAATTACCAGTTAGGTTCCTGGATCGGCCCCGTTGAAACGGGATGGTTGGACAAAAGATGTCATGCAAGTTTCGTGTTTCAAGCACGAATGACTATATATGGAAAACATGCCTACGTCTGATTTATGAACTAGATGTCTATCATGAGTTAGTTGCACTTCTGTCAATTGCCCGACTGTAATTTGTTCACCCAACACTTGTTATTTATTTTGGAGAGTTACCTCTAGTGAAGATAGCTGGGAACCCCGGTCCATATACACGCCATCAACTATTTTCTGCGCTATTGCCCCCATTGTTACTTTTGCTGCTGCTACTTTATTGTTACTATTGCTGTCATATTACTGCTCCTTTCACATCACTTGTGTTACTAGTGCTTTTCCAGGTGTGGCTGAACTGACAACTCAGCTGCTAAGACTTATAAGTATTCTTTGGCTCCCCTTGTGTCGAATCAATAAATTTGGGTTTTACTACCCTCGAAGACTGCCTCGATCCCCTACACTTATGGGTTATCAGGCTCTTTGACGCCAGTACGTATCTCTCTGATGTTCAAGCTTCTCCAATTTGTATGTCATTATCTCAGTATCTCCTCCCGATGGACTTGGTCCTGCGACACCACCTTTTGTCTCCGCCTCTCAAGCTCTTTTTCAAACGGGGGGTACGTTTCTCCAGGTCTCCCAAGGTGTGGGTGCTCCATCCTTGCAAGTCAGCAGGCACACCCTTCAAGCCCGACAGAACATCACCACCCCGCCCTTGCGTCTCCCGCCGCCACGCATTTTCCACCACAGTGTGGCAGCCATCTTCTTCCAGCCATTTCGCCTCAAAACGAAAAGTTCTCAGACCATCCCCCCTACGAATAGCCTCCTCATCCTCCGTCATCAGCACCAACGGTCTATGATCAGAGTGTCGAGGGTTATCATTGATCACTTTGAAACCTGGGAAACAAGAACACCAAGTGTCAGTTGCGACAGCCCTGTCCAATCTCTCACGGATATAAGTGGTAGCGTCGTGGCTATGGTTACGCCACGTGAAGGGATCCCCCGTGAAACCGAGGTCATGCAACTCACAGAATTCCAGGGCTTCGTTGAATCTCTTTTTCACAGGCAAGTAAAATCTCATTGAAATCCCCATAGAGACCCAAGGTTTATCATTTTGATGCTTCAGAGTCCGCAGCAGTCTCCAAGTGCTCACTCTCTCCTCCGTTTTAGGTTCACCGTAGATCCCGGTAAACCGCTGATGCATGTAAAATGCATACATGAACTTTACATTTTATTACATGTTATTCCATGTTATTTGCATCATATAAGGGTTATATTCATGATTTATATTGAGTTTTGGGGATAATTAACAACTTCCCCATTTTTCTGGAATTAACCCTGCGCTGTCAGAAAACCGCTTTTTCTATATTTTGATGTTTCAGGGACCCAAACGACGTCCAAATGACCTGAAACTTTACGGGGATCACTTTTTTGGAAGGAACGAAACGTAGGCGCAAAGGAATCGAAGAAACGAAGACCGGAAGGCCAAAAGGGGTGGGCCCACGCGGCCAGATTCCCTGACCGCGTGGGACCCACCAAGTTGGCCCTCGGGCCTCCGCTGCCGTCGATCTTTCTTCCCGAAGCTTCGTCTTGACCTAAAAACGACTATATATAGACCCCCCCAGGGCTTTCGCGAAAGAGAGCGCCGCCAAAATAGAGAAACCACGAAACAGAGACCTGGAGCTGAAGATTGGAGGGGGAAAACTCCGGCGGGGCGCTGCCGGTGTGGTCTCCTTCCCCTCCAACAACATCTCCACCGACACCATGATGAAGAGGGAGTAGTCCACCTCTGGACTATGGGTTTGTGGAAGTAACTTATGTATCTCTCCTCTCTATGAGCTTCACTAATTAGTACCGTATGAGCTGCTGAACATGATTACGGTCATCTATGTAATTCCTTTGTGGTGGATCTTTATTATGAGTTAATACATGTTTGAGATTGCAATGGTTTTGTTTCAGTTATGAAAGTAGATGCATATTATGTACCCCGTTCTTATTTACTTGTCATGATCAAGCATGTTTATGAGAGCATGTGAGGGGGAACGTGTGCATTAGTTGGAGTAACGGGGGGTGGCTAGTGCAGTGAACGTGACAGATAGTTCTGCGATCCACTTGGATTTTCTACCTTACTTTGTTGCCTCACTAGGGATAAACAAAAATACCATGCTACCGGAGAGTGGATGTGACCTTGGCCACTACCTCCATGACTAGATCTAGCATGTTCTTATTTTAACTTCATGTCATTGAACTTATTGCTATGCTCTGATTTATCTTAATTACTAAGGTGTTATGATTTAGTTCGCATCTTGGTGGAGCATAAGAGAGAGAACAACTTATACTTGAGATCTCTATGTTAGGACGTGATGCCCATATTATTAATAACTTGTCAAACCATGTCTTGCTATCTTACATGTTAATTTTAGTGTTCCATTGTCTACCACGTTATCAAGAGAGAGTGCATTTGTGAAACCATGAACCCGGTCCATTTTTAATCATAAGAAACACCTTTCCAACACTTTTATCACCACTTTTGTTTGCTGCCATTATTAAATACGAAAATACAAAAACACTTTTACATCTTGCATTCATCATAAAAAACCCAAAAATATCATTTATCATTACTACCATCATCCTTGCATATTTATTTTACCATCATTGCATATTTACTACTGTTTGCATATTTATTTTATTATCATTCTCACACCTTGTGCTTGACAACCACTTGGTGAGGTTGAGGGCACTAAACAATTTATTTTGTTGCAGGTTCTCAAGAGAAGGATAAGGAGATAACACCTGAAATACTGGTTCCCCGAGAGTTCGATATTAAACCCTCGAGTCACCCCTCGTGGGGAAAACCGTCTTCCACTACTACATACACTCTGCACTTGGAGTCTCAACCTAACCCATTTACTTTTCACGCAGGTAATCACGTGAAGGGCCATCAACCGCCACTCAAAACCATCCTCCTCTTTGATCATCGCATCAATGTGGTACTTCGATTTCCACCCAGCGGTGAGGTTAACTCCCGAGCGCCAGAACAGAGCTAACCCACCACTTTGCCCAACACAGTCCTTGGCCACCATATTTGGTAGCCCAATTTCCACCTCAGCCATTGCAACCTGCCTTCATCCAACTTTGTTTCACACAAAAACAAGATGTCAGGGTCCACTTTCTTCACTAGGTCAAAAAGACCTCTAATTGCCGGGCCGTTCCCCAATCCCCGGCAATTATGTGATGCTATCCTCATTGGGTATCGCAGGGCTGGATCGCCAGCCCCACTTCAGTTGAAATGGCTTCCTCCACCCCCCCCCCTGCAATGTGCATACGCTTTGACAGTAAGGTTACAAATTCTAGGGTAGAGATCTTATGTGATATTATTATGTCACGCCACAACGGTTACTTCTTTTTTCTGATGAGAAGTTTTTGTTACAACTTTTCCGTGACAGAGAGCTCTGTTGATCAACCTACAAACCGGAGAAAAGATTCTCCACGTCTAAGCTGCTAATTCGTGTCCAAAAATATTACACACTCTCTGAACCTTACGGAGCACAAGCTTCTAGCTCCACCAGCCGAATAACTGAACGGCCATCCTTTTCTATGCTTCACAAACGACTAAAATGCCATTGAGCCCGACTTCCTAATCCACTTTGAGCACACCCTCATGTTGCTGAGAAATGAGGACTCGCTTCTTCCACACTAAGCACACGTCGGCAGAATCATTGGAGAAGATAACAAGACATTTGCATTTTCATCTTTGATTAGAATACCGGTATTTGTCCCTCCATTAGAAGGGTTAGTGGCCGCACCCGTATATCTTCATCCATCTCACTGCTAACGGCTTCTAATGCTAAATTTTATTCTTTTTAACACTCCCGTGCGACCGACACTTTCTCTCTCCACCCCCTTCCCTTTCTCCCTCCTTCCCCTCACTCTCTTCCCGTTGAGAGTCCTCTCCAGGCCTTTGACGGCACCGCCGCTCGGGGTCAAGGAGGATGCGAGGTCGTACTTATACAGAGTAGTCTAGGCTGGGCTCGTAGATAGGTGTAGATCTAGGGTTTGTGCTTTGTCCTTAGTGATGATTGGCGCTCTGTCATGGAGGCTTTGTGCTCGGGCGCAGCACGGCGTCAAGCACATCCTGGTGATGCTCTCCGTCAAGCCTTCGAGGTAGAGGACTGGCGGCGGCGGTGGATCCGAGACGGCCTTCTTCAGTAAGCGTGGTGGCATTGCGGCCTTTGCTCACCTGGTGCGGATTTCCTTCTCTCCCTGGCGTCATGCTGGCGAAGAGGAAGGAGGAGTCATTTCACTAGAAGAAATTCGGGCTTAGACCACGAATTTCCGGCGAGACCGTGGTGTAAAGTGGCTTTCGGCCACGAAATTTCGCGGGTTTTTTTTCGTGGTCGATGGTAGCAACGACCACGGATTTCCAAATCCGTAGTCTATAGCACCTATTGCCCACGATTTTTCCGAATTTTCGTGGTTAAAAGCTGTGTTTCGGGTTGCGAGGCACCTATAGACCACGATCTCCCTGAATTTTCGTGGTTAAAAGTTGTGTTTCGGGTTGTGAGGCACCTATAGACCACGATCTTGCTTGATTTTCGTGGTTAGAAGCTACGTTTTCGATTGAGTGTTTGATTTTTGACTGGGATCGATACACCTCCGAGCTCATATAACGTCGAACGAGGCCATTTGCGCTCTAAAAACGTCGTACCACACACCCCGCGCTCATATCAAGATCGAGGCTGCCTCTTTTTTGGTTGCCTCGTTACTCGAAGCCTGGGTTCGATACTGTTCTTCCCGCTGGCTCCACCATGTCAGTGACTCAGGATCATGCTGATCGATTCTTGCCCACTTTTTTATGCCGTTGCTCCGTTCTTGCGATGCTGTTCTTGCCGCTGGCTCCACCATGTCAGTGACTCAGGATCCTATTGATCGATTTTTGCCCACTTTTTATTTCGTTGCTCTGTTCTAGCGATATTGTTCATGCCGCTGGCTCCACCATGTCAGTGACTCATTGATCTGTTGATCGATTCTTGCCCACTTTTTTATTCCGTTGCTCCGTTCTTGCGATCCTATTCATGCCGCTGGCTCCACCATGTCAGTGACTCAGGATCCTGTTGATAGATTCTTGCCCACTTTTTTATCCCGTTGCTACGTTCTTGCGATGCTATTCATGCCGCTGGCTCCACCATGTCAGTGACTCATTGTGCTGTTGATCGATTTTTGCCCACTTTTTTATTTCGTTGCTCTGTTCATGTGATGTTGTTCTTGCCACTGGCTCCACCATGTCAGTGACTTATTGTCCTGTTGATCGATTCTTGCCCACTTTTTTATTCCGTTGATCCGTTCTTGCGATGATATTCATGCCGCTGGCACCACCATGTCAGTGACTCATTAACCTGTTGATCGATCCTTGCCCCCTTTTTTATTCCGTTGCGTGCGATGATAGCCGACTTTTTTTTTCCAGTTGCTCTCGTTAACTTCAGAATCGTGTGTGTGCTACGTTGATGTTTGATTTATACTCGTGATTATTATTGCTAGTGATTATTACTGCTGTCAACCTCTCTGTAAGGTTTGCCTCCTCAAAAAACTGAAGTAAATGGAGCGTCCATCCAAGTACCGGATGCAGTGGATGTGTTCAACGAGTGTATGGACAACTATATGAGCTGCACTGAGACTCAACAAGGAGCTATTGTAAGTCCCTTGTATTGGTACCACATGCTTACTTCAGTTGCTAGTTTCTTTGAGGCACTATCTGACATGTCCTTTGGTTAGAACAATGCCACCTTCTACAATTTATGATCCTATAGTTTTTAGGAAGCATAAACAGGTTAAGTGGCTAGTTCGTATGGGTTACACAATGTTGAATTGGTCATTTCGTTATGTGAGTAAGTATGCTCATGTTCTCTATTAGTTTTACGGAGTGTATGGTACCTTGTGCCTCTGTGCAGTGTTCTAGCCAATTGGTCATTTTGACTACCAATTGCTAGATTTTCGTTGTGCAGTGTTCTGGCCAGCTTATGGGGCATATCATGTCTAGTTGAGTGATTCATCATGTTTATGTTTGATACACTCTTCTGTACTAAGAAGCAATCCGGTGGATTACTTGCTTTTTTCTATCAGGCCTATGGTGCTTTCCATGTTCTTTGACAACGGGCATGATCTTGTGTTTTCTTGGTATGATGTTGTAACTTGTTTTGTTTTCGTTTCAGTCAGCAAACAAATCTTTGAATGAAGAAGAGATGACCCCTACATCAAGCACAAAAGTTGTTTCACATAGCAGCAGTGACAGTGCCTATTTACCGCATCGCGCTATGACTTCAGCTGTCCCAGTTTTTTCAGAGGAAAGACATGTTTTCTCTGCACTTCAAGATCCAATTGACATAATTGATCCGGACAGAGATGCCGCAATCACCATAACACTCCAAGAGATACAGGAATTGAAAAATAGGCAGGCTGTGACCGAGAAACTACTTACAGATCTCATCAGCAGCTCTGATGGTATTGCCCCATGTTACATGAAGAGACCGATTCATTCCAGCGAAACTCCAATGCAACCTTGATACTTATTTAATTACTGTTGTAATTTAAAGGTCTGTAATATTTTTTCTTGTTGGTGTAATATTTAATTAGTTGGTCTTAGGGATGTAAACGGATCGGATCGGATCGGATTTTGCGTGTACCATATCCTTTACCACATTTTTTCATCGGATTCGGAGCGGATCGGATAATTAGCGGTTGCGGATTCTGAGGCGGATATTTTTGTCGCGGATTCAGAACGAAAACGGAGCAGACTCGGGACGGAAATAAAATTAATCGGATCGGTACGCGCATAAGTACATTGTCAAACCATACAACAGAAAATAAGTGTTCGATAACCAAGTAACCTAACAAACTATACTCCATAATTTGCATAATGAGCATGTAAGTGAGTTGTTCACGGAATGAACTCGGAAGCTCACTAACGATAAATTGTGTTATATTAGGTTAGACATTTCGGTAGAAAATCGGATTATTCGGATTAAAAAACCATCGGATTATCCTATTTAATTTTTGGATAATCCATATTCGGAGCTATTTGACATACCATATCCTATACCATATCCGGGTGTCAAGTTCGGAATCGGATATCCTTATCCGTCGGATTGCTTCATACCGGATATGGATTCCTAAAAACGGTTTCGGAATCGAATACGGTGCGGAAATTATCCTATCCGTTTACACCCCTAGTTGGTCTAGATCATCACTGCTTTCGTTTGTTTTAGCCGTCACATCACTAGCCCGCCTTAGTTTAATGTGCTTTGGTGTGATATTTATATAATTGCTCAGAATGTCAATCCCCACAAAAAAGTAACTGTCGGCCCGCTAAAAACGGGTCAGGACCGTAAATGTAAACGGGCCAGAACTCGAGGGTAAGAGGCCAGCCCATTATTCTAAAAGGGCCAGCCCATCAGTCAAAACGGTCCAGCACGTCGAACTAAATGGGCCAGTCCAGTAATCTAAACGGGCCAACTCATTAATCTAAGTGGGCTAGCCCATCCGTCAAAACGGGCCAGACCGTCAACCTAAATGGGCCAGCCCGTCGAACTAAACGATAACGACCCAGTAATCTAAATGTGCGGGCCCATTACACATATTGGGTCAGCCTGTTAAACCGAATGGGCCAGCCCATTAATCATAATGGCGTCTTCGTCAAGGTTTTGTCCCCCGCCGATGGCGTTGGCGGTCGTAGCATCGAGCTCAGTTCTACCGGCGATTGTCGAGGGCCTGATGGCGTTCCTTCGGAGCGTCCCAAGGTGTTTATTGTAAAATTTTGGTCCTTATCTACATTTTTTTTTTACCTTTTGATGAGTTCTATGTAAGTTTGACCATAGCTAATGCAGCAGCGGGCCCATCGGGTCCTTATCGTGTTAAAAAAAACCCATGCCATTTTTCCTCATTTTTTAGGGAAAAGATAGGCACTTTGCCATTCGATTAGAAAGTAAGCAAGTTTTATATAGGGACCTCTGAGGAGGTCAAAAAAGAAAGATCCCAAGTAGGCGACCAAAAACTAGTTGCGAATCATCTGCGAAAGCATAATTAAGGCCCTTGCTCGATCTCGCAACTCATATTACTCCAGATGAATGCCCCAACTCATCTTCCTCCAAATGAAACCGCTCTAGCAAAACACTGGGATCTTCCATGCTATTTGCACGGGAGCTGCACCCTTTAGAACTATCCATGAATCGTATAGGAACCATATCTACTTCAAACACTGGCCGGGACAAAACCCACCATGTGGGGGAGAGATGTGACATGGGAACGATAGCTAAACGTGTGGCAGAAACCACCAGAGATAGTTTACTCACAACGGTGGCCGTCGGAGGACTCAAAATCCTAGGTCTAAACTCTAGGGGACACAATAACAAATTTACGGCACCGCTGGTTACTCAAGATATAAATAATGGACTTTTCTGAACATGTTGGTTATGTAGTGAAACATGTCAAGGAAATGCGATTGTGCTATTCAATTTAAATCCCGGTGGAGTCACACCGACAAGGGATAATCACTATGAGTTTTGTTTTGTCCTTTAAGGGGGAATGCCTTGCCAAAAAACTTACTGAAGTACTGCGCATACGGCAGTTGCATGTACGATTCCAATATGATGCAATATCCAGCGGATTTCCTTGATTTGGCCCGATAAATGGAAGGCTCATATGCAATGTCGTACAAAACTCGTACATAATATGTCGTATGCATTGGCAACGCTCTAAAACTTATCCATGCAAGCAAGATTGATAAATCAGAACCTTCATTGACATTTGAGGATGATTGCACATGTAAAGATGATAAGTGTGTTAGTTACGCTGCTGTTGGAGAATGTGACATGAATCCGTTCTTTATGATAGGCATTAAAAAAGTTTTCGTAAGTCTTTCATTAAAAATCATCATTATCGGGAAAAGCTTTTCATTAGAATCAAACTGATTAAGCAAAGTAAGCACGTTCCCCCATCCTCACATGGAACTCGACCCGTAGTTAAGCTCGATCCGGAATCTCCATAGCTGCGAGACCTGCACATCGATCCGGAATCTCCATAGCTGCGAGACCTGCACATGCAATTTGCATCGATCGCCGAGTACAGCACATGCTCTTTGGATCGGCGATCATAGCTGCCAGACCTGCACTGATTTTTCTATCGATCGCCGATCGAGTACAGGAAGCACATGTTGTTTGCATCCATCGCCGACGCACGACACACCATACAACCTATTGCAATTAGATATGGAGGCTTGCACCGCTGTCTTACTGAACTACTGATAATGCACTATTGTCTGTAGGTATGTCATCGGATGCTACATATAGAATGAAGATGACCGATGCATGCATGCGATCGATCACCAGACAACCTAACCAGTTGTTGCGATTAGATATAGAGGTTTGCGCTGCTGTGTGTACTGACCATGCAATATCTTTTTGTACGTCAACGAATCTGAAGCCTATATAGAACCAAGATAGAGAAAGTAAGAACCATAAGCTTCCTCCTCCTCGATCTGACACACCGCCGTTGAATCACCGAAATCTCCGCAGCTGATAGCGAGCCGTACGCCATGACTTCAAGGTTTTGGTTACCGGTAGAAAAAAAATCCCGAGGGTGGTCGGGATTTCCAGTTACCGCGGTTACCGGAAAATCCCGACCGATTACCGAACGAATTTGAAATCCAAAATTCATAAATTCAATTGTTTTGTTCCCAGTTTAACCATTTACCGAAAGTTTTCGATAAAATTCAAAATTTCGGGATTTTTCGTCCGGTATGACCATTTCCCGAGAGTGCTCGGGATATCCGGTTACCGACCGGTAACCGGATTTCCCGACCGGTAACCAAAACCATGCATGACTTCCTCCTCCACATTGCTTTCCCTCGTCCTTCTGCTGGCCATCTCATCAGATGGGGTCCTTTCCAGCATGGCGCACGCCTATGGCGGTGGCGGCGGGCTCACAGAGATCCACCTCTACATGCACGAGATCAAGCCGGTGTTTGCGGTGGTGAAAAACAGCACATCGCTGGGGATGATCGGAATGCTCGACAACGAGCTGCGCACCGGCCCGGACCCGAGCAACTCGACGCTCGTGGGCCGGTTCCAGGGCGTCATCGCCATGGCGGGGCTCGTGTACCCTCCGGGCGTGCAGACCGTGATGAGCTTCGTGTTCACGTCCGGGAAGTACAACGGGAGCACGCTGGTCATGGTGGGCACCATCAACAGCTTCGTGGGCGCCTTCGAGCGCCCCGTGGTGGGCGGCACCGACAAGTTCAGGATGGCGCGCGGGTACGGCGTCATGGAGTTCATACAGAACCCGCCGGCGTCGTACGACGTGTACAAGACAGACCTGTTCTTCAAGATGGATTGATTAAAACCTTGGCTGTCTCGCGACTATCATGTGATGTAGTATGCATTTTAAATCTTTATGTTGGTTTGTTTTTTAAGAATCGTATGCATTGCGAAATAATGTTCAACTGTTATTGAAAATGAATAATATATGGTCGTGTTTGTCAACTGATGTACTGTTTGGCAGCCCATGTCTACTACGGTAGCTTGCTGATCTTGATCCGATCGCCTCACGCCTTCCCCCCTGGGTCATGTGTCTGAGTTATAGACTTTACCATTTTGTGTTTGTGTAGTTTCTAACTAAGCTGGACGACAGGATACCAGGCCCAAATATCTACTATCGGCGATCACGTGTATCTTGTGATGTATGTGTTGTGAATCTTATTTGTTTTGTTTTTAAGAATGGTATGAACTTGAAATGTAAAAAGTGTTACTGGAAATGAATAATAAATGGACATGTGTTGGCACTCGGTTTTGGCCGACTGCCATGTACGGGTGACTCTTGTAGGAGGTGCCAAGAGGAGGACGGATCAGCCGCCTAGTCCACGACAACGCCACGAGGAAATATCGGGACTGTGATCCGCCTCCATGGGCACCACACCGTCGAATCACCAACCCACGAGGATAGTAGAGCCCCGCCGCAGCCAGCCCCAAAGCTGCGCCCCCAACAAGCCGACGACCAAGGCAACCAAACGGCCAAAGTCGACGCCACACCACCTCAACGCAGCACGGCGGAGGTGAAAACCCGGAGCCGCCGCTCCGACATCCACACTGGCCCCAGGGCCGCGCACCCCCAAGAAGAAGACGAAGACTCGCCGCGGCCAGCCACCAGCACTCCACAGGTCCCGCTGGTCGGTGGAACATCCAAGGCGAGGTCCCAAGAGGCAAGTGACACAGGAGCGCCGCCCTCGCCCGATCCCGCGAAGGATCTAGGGTTTCCCCGGAGAATCCGGCGTGGAGAAGCAAGAGCACCACCTCGACGACGCCTTCAAGAAGGACGCGGCGCCTGAGGGCGTCGCCGTCGTCGGCCCCGGCTGACAGCCCGGGCTAGGCTTTCGCCCGGCGATGTTTCGCAAACCCCACCGACCGCCCATCGGGGACCAACCGGACCATCATCTCCGCGTGCCGCAAACACCGCATCACCTCTTGCCACGGCGGGCGGCACGCCGACTGCGGCCCACCCGCAGCCTCAACTCTGGGGCCGCCGCCCCGGCTTTCCTCTTCCCCGACCTCGCTGCCGCTGCAGCAAGGGGTGCCGCCCCGGTATCCTCCTCCCGACCCCGCCACCGTCGCCGCCCGCTGCAGCCATGCCGCAACAACATCGCCCAGCGTCGGCCCTCGCGGCCCAGATGCGGCTCGCCACGGGCCCATCCGTCGGCGCCGCCGCCGCGCCCGCGCAGCACCACGCGTTGCGCCGCCGCTTGCATCACGCCCGGCCGAAACACCAGCGCCCGAGCCGCCGTGATGCCGGCGTCCCCGACCTGCCGCCCTCACGGCCAGGCCCGGGCCCGCCCCCACAAGATCCGGGCGCAGAGCCCCGGATCCGCCGCCCTGCCACAGTCCCGCGGTCCCGGAGCCGCCTCTCCGGCCTGCCAGCGCCGACGGCGCGCCATCGCCGTCCCAGCCGGCCCCGGCGCCCGCTGCGCCGCTAGAGAGAAGGGAAACACCCCCGCCGCCAGTTGTGTGGCAGCGGGGAGGCCGCCACTGCCACTGTGCGGAGGCCGGTGGCAGCAGCGGCGAGGAGGAGTGGCGCGTATTTCGCCCCCGGTGTCGCCTGGGTGCGACAGGGGGGGGGGGGGGGATTAGACCGATGGTGCTATTCAATTGAAGGCCTGATGGAGTCACCGACAAGCCGACAACGGCTAATCACTATGAGATTGGTTTTGTCTTTGAAGAAGAAGCTGCCTTGCCAAGAAACTTACTGAAGTGCATGTTTTTCAATACGATGCAATATCTAGGGGACTTTCTTGATTTGGCCTGATCCCAACCGCGCGGCCGCCTGTACGGGCTCCGCCACAGGACGGCGCCGCTGCTGGTGGAGGTGATCCCGGCGGGGTACCACGTGTCGTCCCCTCTACAGAACGAGCACGACAGCGGCACGTCCGGGTTCCTGGGCAATTTTGACAAAATTGACCCTTTTTTGAATTCATTTCATAAAATGGACCCAAATTCAAATTAAATCACAATCTGACCCTTTTTCACGGCGCCCGCCCCCGACGGGCCATGCTATACTGTACAACACCCCGCCCCAACGCCTCGCCGACTCGGTGGCACCATCGAGCGTGACAGCCCCGGGTACATGACGACGATGGCCACCTCGGTGCAGACGGCGGCCTCCTACTCCTCCTGCGGCGCCTCCACCAGCCGTGCGCAGCGCCGCCAAGACGGCGCATTCACCAGACGTGTCGCCTCCTCGTCCACCGTGGTGCTCCTCGACGACGACGACACGACGAGACGTGGTGAGACGAGGACGAGGAGTAGGCTAGGGTTAAAGCGCCTAGGCCCTTGCTCAAATTTCATTCAAAAACTTTGTAATATATAACAAATTAAAATGAAATTTGGAAATCTTTTAAATTTGTTTGGACTCGGTTATTTATTTATTTTTGGATTTGGGGGTGACGCTGTGGTCTACACTCTCAATGTGGCGAACACATGTCCAACACCCCCAATTGGGGCTCATTGGGGGTGCCGGACAGATATTTGGCGTCCCCGCTGAAGGTGCTCTTAGGATGCGATTCGAAACTGATTTTATTCTCATAAGTGAAATACGCACCCCATTCGAGCAGTTTGGAACTGAAACAAAAGCTGCAAACCTCTTGAGAATTACTGCCTTCTCCACATACTGACAAGAAAGCGAAGTTTGAAAATGTACACATATTTGGTAGTAGTTGAGTGGACATGACCACGTCAACCTGCCACAAGTCAACAAAAGAAGCTAAACTGTAGAGATATCAAATCACCAAGGCAAGCACGCCAAGTGTGGATCCAACATTCAATAGTGTGACAATACAGGTACAAACCTAACTCCATGAAGCTCCGGAAGCATCAAGAAAATATGTTCCATCCTCAGAATAAGCCACATATATTACAAAATACACCGGAAGTATTTAGGAGCATTTCTGAAGGAACAATATCCAGCTTTCATCCATTGGACTAAGCAGTCAAACTAGGAGAAACTGTAGTTACAGCGGAAAATAAAGCCGATGCCAGTCAATAGCACATCACGCAATCTCAGGACGCTTTTTTTTTTTTTTTTTTTTTTGAGGAAAGATCCGATCCATATATTCAGAATACTCAGGACGCATTTTGACCCTGGAATAGTACAAGACTTTGACCCCGAGTATCTTCTATCGTCGTTGTCATTACTAATCGGCAGAAGTCGTGAACTCTGGAAAGTTCATCAGTCAACAGAGGACAATTCTCTAACTTCCATCCAATGAAAGTGAACCAAGCGATGAAGACATTGTTGACCCTTTCAGCAAATAAATACTGGGGCAGGCACGCATGACCAGATGATATGTGAAGCAAAGAACTGCTACTTAGGAACCGAACCTGGAACCAGCATGGGCATGGCAATGGGAGTCATGAGCTTGATATGGTCACTTCTCGCCATCCTGATGACCGCCATGGTGAGCGCTGGTGACGAGGCCGCGCTGCTTACTTTCAAAGCGCGGTCAGTGATGGAGGCTCACTGGCCTCCTGGAACACCAGCGCCGACTTCTGCAGCTGGGAAGGCGTGACATGCAGCCACCAGACGCCCAAACGAGCAGTGGCGCTGAACTTGCACGACAGGGCGCTCACCGGAATACTTACACCAGCCCTCGGTAACCTCACGTTCCTGCAGACTCTCAACCTGAGCTTCAACGGGCTCCAAGGGAAGATTCCAGGGAGCCTTGGGCACCTCCACCTCCTGCAGAACCTCGATCTCTCCCGTAACCAGCTTGAAGGCTCGATCCCACCGGGGCTCGGCAGCATGCAGAGCCTGCAGATTTTCAAACTGTCCGGAAACAACCTCTCTGGTATGCTTCCACTCGCTCTCAACAACTTGTCGTCCATGGAAACATTTGATGTAGGAAGCAATATGCTGAACGGGAGCATTCCGGCTGATATCGGCAGCAAGTTCCCCAACATGAAATATCTTAATTTGGGTGGCAATCAGTTCACTGGAACCATCCCTTCATCACTATCCAATCTATCTGATCTCGCGATACTCATCCTTGTGCAGAATAGATTTAGAGGCTATATTCCTTCCAATTTGGGGAGCCTGGGAGCTCTCCAATATCTGTACTTAACTGGAAACAGACTTGAAGCAAATGACAAAGAGGGGTGGGAATTTATCACTTCTTTAACGAACTGCAGCCAACTGCGGCGTTTGGTACTCGGCAGCAACTCTTTTGGAGGACGACTACCGGGTCCAATTGTAAACCTCTCAACGACTCTCCAGATATTACGCTTGAATGACAATAGGATCTCCGGGAGTATCCCTTCGGATATCGGCAATCTGGTTGGTCTGAACATACTACTGACAGCAAATAATTCCATGTCAGGGGTGATACCAGAGAGCATCGGAAAACTAAAAAACTTGATTGAACTTGCCCTATATAGTAATGGCTTGACAGGCCTCATACCACCATCGGTAGGAAATCTGACAATGTTAACTAGCCTGGCTGCATCTGGAATAACCTGGAAGGACAAATACCAGCAAGTCTTGGGAACCTGAAGAACCTATTTCTTCTAGATTTGTCAACAAATTACCGCCTGAATGGTTCAATACCTGTAGAAATTTTTCTGCTGCCTTCACTCTCATGGTACTTGGATTTATCATACAATTCTTTTTCTGGGCCCCTCCCGCCAGAAGCTGGTACCATGACTAATCTCAATGAATTAATTCTGTCAGGAAACCAGTTGTCTGGCCAAATACCTAGCAGTATAGGAAATTGTGTAGTTCTACAACAACTCTTACTGGATAAGAACTCTTTTGAAGGAAGTATACCCCAATCTCTGGGAAACATAAAAGGGCTCAATATATTGAATCTGACCATGAATAAATTTTCTGGTAGGATCCCTGAAGACATCGGTAACATTCAGACCTAGAACAGTTGTACCTAGCTAACAACAGCTTTTCAGGACCACTCCCAACAGTTCTGCAGAATTTGTCATCACTGTCCAGATTTGATGTATCTTTCAATAATTTGCAAGGCGAGGTGCCCGATGGAGGTGTTTTCAGAAACATAACTTACCTAACAGTTGTTGGGAATATCAACTTGTGTGGTGGTGCACCACAACTTCACTTGGCTCCATGCTCCACAAGAACCTTAAGCAAGAACAAAAGAAAGAGGGCAAGGTCTCTAGTAATTTCTCTAGCAACAACTGGAGCAATCTTGTTATCACTTTCAGTTATTGCTCTTGTTTGGATACTTTGCAAGAAGCTTAAAAAAAGCCAGAAGACAGTGGTGCAGTATTCAGTTGCTGATGACCATTACGAGAGAATCCCCTATCATGCATTATTGAGAGGAACTAACGGGTTTTCAGATGATAATTTGCTCGGGAGAGGAAGTTATGGTACAGTTTTCAAGTGCATTTTGGCCAATGAGGAAAGAACCTTGGCTGTCAAGGTGTTTAACCTTGGTCAATCCAAGCATTCTAAGAGTTTTGAGGCTGAATGTGAGGCCATGAGAAGGATAAGACACCGTTGTCTCATAAGATCATTACTTCTTGTTCAAGCGTCAACCACCAAGCAAGAGTTCAAGGCATTGGTTTTTGAGTTCATGCCCAATGGTAACTTGGATGGTTGGCTTCACCCAAAATCTGAAGACCGGCTACAAACAACACTCTTAGCCTTGTCCAGAGGTTTGAGATTGCTGTCAATATTGTGGATGCAGTGGAATATCTGCACAACTACTGTCAACCACTGGTAATCCATTGTGATCTTAAGCCAAGCAACATCCTTCTTGCTGACGACATGAGCGCCCGAGTTGGAGACTTTGGCATA
This sequence comes from Poa pratensis, assembly GCA_947311845.1. Lineage (NCBI taxonomy): Eukaryota > Viridiplantae > Streptophyta > Magnoliopsida > Poales > Poaceae > Poa > Poa pratensis. The sequence continues at coordinate 30,383,540 of CAMZMU010000088.1, forward strand.
TCAAGGATTAATCAAGAAAATACAAGTGAGGGGATGCAAAATTCACATAGCTCAACTGGAATTAAAGGTTCCATAGGCTATGTTGCTCCAGGTGACTGAACTTCTTCTAGTTTCATCTTTTTTATTTTCACACAAATATGGCATGCTAACCAAAAATGTTGCATATTGTAGAGTATGGAGAAGGCTGTGTGGTCTCACCTCCTGGTGATATTTATAGTCTTGGCATACTGCTTCTGGAGATGTTTACCGGGCGGAGCCCAACAGACGACATGTTCAGAAATTCACTGGATCTGCATAAGTATGCTGAGGATGCCCTTCCAGATAGAACCATGGAGATAGCTGACCCAACAATCTGGCTGCACGGCGAACCACATGATAATGTTACTAGTAGAATCCAGGACTGTTTGGTTTCTGTCTTCAGGCTTGGCATATCGTGCTCAAAGCAACAGCCCCGAGACCGGACATTGACAAGAGACGCAGCAGGGGAGATACATGCAATCAGAGATGCGTACATCGCGATTTTGGCTAGCTTATAGTGGAGTGCGGAACAGAAAGAGAAGCCTTGACTCGAGCCATTTGGATCGGCATTGAACACAAAAGCTGGTACAAGACATGATTCCTGCAGTAGATAAAATTTATATGTGTCATTTCAGTTAGTAATTGGTCTAATAAATGTAAAAGGCAAAACCAGGGTGTTCTCTAATAGCAGTATAGCAAATTTCTCGATTCGCAAAAGGGCACATATTGCTTCAAGCAAATTAGTGGTCAAAAAATTCAGACCGCAGATGATGCATTATCCATGTGCAGACAAACATTAGATGGAGGCATGCAACAGGAACATAAATTTCCTGATTTATTTAACATTTACAGTAACAAAAAATCGATACACTAGATATGCTATCAGGTATCAGAACAGCATAGATGCGCACATCACAATTAAGCTGTCAGAAAAACTCTCACACACTCGAAATGCATCAGGTCTGTTCAGATACTTCAGGCAAGAATTACCAAAACGCAGCAACACGTCATGCTAAATCCCCGGAATTACTAACAGTATTACAAGGTAACCAGAGCCACAAAAGCAATTAACACCAACGAATTACCTGATGGCTGCAGGTTGCAACTTAAGAGGTGAGGTTCGTGCCCTAGGAGACAGCGCGCTTGGCGAGCACGCCGGCGGACACAGAATAAGAGAGAGGTCTGGATCTCACGGGAGTGGAGGGAGAGAGGGGCGGCGCAGAGAAGGATGGAGGAAGCCATTGGAGCTCGGATAGGCGTTTCCCATGGCCGTTTACAGTTTGCTAGATTACGTACACAGACTGAGACGACGTAATACGCCTTGAGAGTGAACGTGACACATTCTAACGCACAGATATGGTTGGATTTTGTAAAAAAAAAATCAAGATTAATCAAGGTGAACTGGCCGTAACTTGGAAAGCCGAGTTAATTAATTTCATAAAGATGAATCAAATCAAGATTATAACACACCCAAATACTAGTATCTAGAGCGATTAATTAGGTTCTTCTCCAATCACGGGTTCACAGGCTCGACCTGCGGCACACGGTTCCATTCCTTTGGTTAATCATTAAACAAGAGAAAAAAAATATTATTAACCGTTATTAATATCTCTTGTTTGCAAGCATTTGGAATTAATATCTCTTGTTTGCAACCGTTATATGGTATCTGTATTCCTACTGTAGACTTATGAAGAAAGATGAGGGCAAACGTGTGGAACCATATACTCTGTTACCGATGTGGCTGACCAATCGGCAACGGAGATCTATGGATAACCGTTGCCAAAAACCAGCATCATTTGTCACGACTAATTCCTCAGTTACTGGTAAGGGCCTTCACATAAGTACCGAGGCTCGGGCAACGTAGGCATTTTCAGTTTCTGATGAGGGTTTTGACCTGTTTCAATAGTGTCGTTCTGACTAGTGGCTTCCCCCTCTATCTATAGCAAGGCGTACACCAATTTTATCAATCGTCGGTTGGAAGGATTCCGCCTTGAGTCATGCAGAGTGAAGTGGAATCCAAAGATAGGTGCATGGAAAGAAACCATGTCAGGAACACGGCCAAGGATGCTCCTCATCACACAAAATTGGGAAGAGTTCAGTCATTGGAAGGTCAGTGTTCAACCCCGCCGCCAATGAAAATACTCAAGGATGGTGTGGAAATGGTATGGAGGTCCTGCCCCGAGGGCCAAGCAAAAATCACATCGTCCTCGGCGTCCAGAGAGACCCAAAATCTGAGAGTAGAGTCGCAGAGGTTTTAAGGTCCCAAGATCCACCGCCCTCTGGAAGATATGATGGAGGGGCGATGGCAAGTAGGAAGATCATGGGGAAAACGTTCCCTTGCCGCAGACCACATGTGTGACGAACGTAGGGTCCCGACTTCTCGTTAAGCACCACACGAGATGAAGAAGTAAGCCACACACATATGATCCATCTTTAGCCAAACCCAAGCACCCCAAGGATCGGAGCTCCGTGACATAGGCCCAACTCACTCAATAAAAGGCTTTGGAGATATCTAATACCGATATAAATTTTTTGCTCGAAGGGGTCACGCCTGTAGATAGAGATGGAAAATATTTATATAGGTTCGGTTCCCAGGAAACAGTTGGGTAAAGACCGTACTCATGTTTTGTGTTGGCTTTGTATTATCTGTTGTACCTTAGCGATTTTGAGGTAGAGATCGATCTTGCCTATAATGGATGGATGATGATGGGTAATTGTGATGTTAATGACCGTCTCCCACTCGGCGGCCTCCATTCCCTCTTATAGTTGGTGGGAATTAGGGTTATAGAGTGCCCAGCAGGTACACAAGTGGGTGTGCCTATACTAATCTCTAACAATATATTCTAAATCCGATCTAAGGTCGGTTTACATCAAGTATCCCACAGAGCCCAGTGTTCGGTAATCTTGACATGGCTTGTACTCTAAGATGATGCATTAGAGCCCCTGCTTGGGGTCCAAAAATTTCTGGTGGCCCTTCATGGTCCGGGTGGGCCACCTTCTGCCTTTGTGGGCCCCAGGGCCCATGACATTGTCAGTAGCCTTCGAGTCCTTTGTGATCAGAGGAAGATATCCCCTCGCTTCATTCGGGCGCACAGAAGGATGTTGTGTCCCGTGTGCCGAGTCTAAACCCCGACTATAGCTTGATGATGAAAAAGAGGTCACGAAGGTTTGCCAAAGTTATACCTATTTTTATTATTCCTTATGGACAACATATCGTCGCCGGGTGTCACCCTATTATAACCTCCTACTAGCCATTGGGTGATGGAAAGCGAGACATCTGGTTGGTGAATCCGATTGTTGAGCAACGTTCAAGGAAAAGGATACAAAGAGCCACAAAACCTAGCCCTAGTCGTTACTAAGCATTCCCACACCATCGGTTGCGAGGAGATCGAAGGAACAGTGAGACTGATTCCACAGTGAGACTGATTCCGCTCCTCATAAATGAAAGAGCGACCCTGAGTACTGATGTTTTTATTTACCACCCCCAAACTATTGGTGTCCTCTATTTGGCCAACAATCTGAGCAACAACGCCAACAATGTCATTTGCCATCCCAATGAGTTATTTTTATAATCAGTAGCAAGCCGTTTTCCTGCAAGGATTTTTGTTTCGACTGCTCTTACTGAGGAGCCTTCCTTTTCATTCACTTCATCATAGTCCATGTTGTCAAACGACTTATTCTCTCCTTCTCCCGGTCGAAAGGAGCTTCTACCTTCCCAATAACCTCTAAGGCCATGGACAATGCAAGGTGCTTAGGTAGGTGCTTACAAAAATAAACCAAGTTTTTTTATAAGCACCAGTGTCTATTCCTATAGGAGGGGTGCCTAGTTAAGCATTTGTCTAGTACAAATAAACACCGGTGCTTAGTCAAAAACCGGTTTATTTTTTAAGCACTACATGCACTAACGAACCTTCCACGACCACCTCTGCCACTATAAGGACCAAAACCGTCCTTTCTGTGGACCCTACCAGACTCGTGGTACTGTTTAGCACCACGCCCACCTCCCCTGCCTCTTCTAGGAGCTAGGATAAAAGGATCCACGTTCTAGCTTATCTCCATCATGTTCACCGGTTCCACACTCTTGATACCACGAACCCAGCCTCCCACATGCACGACATAACGTCGATAATGTTTCATACTTAACCAGGGAGAATTCAGTTTTCCCAACCCTACTAAAACTCACAAATCGAGTTAAATTCTTGTTTATATCTAGATTCACTCTAAACTTGATGAATTGCCCCCATAAAGCCACTTGGGAGGGTTATCTCCACCTCCTAGAACCGTCCAATACGATTTGTCATATTCTCCACAAAAGTCTTATTCTTCAAAAATAACAGTCCAACAACTTATGGATTTGGCTCCAAGTTTCAGTCATGTCCAATTTGATCGATTTTGGATATATGGATCCATCATATCCAACAATAATTAGGGGACCAAACCCTCTTAATTCTAATGGTCTTTGATGCACCGCCATGTTCCAATCTGCGAGGGGCGATGCAATGCATATGGAACTATATCAAAACAAGGTTAGGGTTATCATTCTCCATATTACCTGTTGCACTGGGTCCCATGCTAGGTACCCTCATAGGATAGAGCAAGCGACCCAGATTAGAACATGCAACTCATCTTCCTCCAGATCAACCCGCTCCAGCAAAACACTGGGGTGTTCCATGCTTTTTTTGCATGGGAGTTGTTGCCTTTAGAACTATCCATTGATCGTATGGTTCCCTGGTCTACGTCAATCTTGGCTGGGACAAAACCTATGTGACAAGGAGACGAGAGCAAAAACGTACGGGGGAAACCACTAGAAATATTTTACTCACAACAGTGGACTGTCGCAGGACTCAAAAACCCGAGGGGATACGGTAAATAAATTTACTCAGCCTCAGTGGAATTACTCAAAATAACCTTAATCAAATATGAAGGCTACTCAAGATATGAAAAATGGACTTTTCTGAACATGTTGGTTATGTAGTGAAACTTGTCAAGGAAATGCGACTGTGCTCTCCAATTTAAGGCCCGATGGAGTTCACCGACAAGGGATAATCACTATATGAGACTGGTTTATTTCCTTGAAAGGGAAATGTGTTGGCAAAAAACTAACCAGAATATTGTGCATACGATAGTTACATGTACGATTTCCAGTAAGATGCAATATGCAGTGGATTTCCTTGACGTACCCTTATAAATGGAAGGCTCATACGCTATATCATAAAACATTCATAAAGACTACGTCGTATGCATCGCCAGCGCTCTATAGACTTATCCATGCAAGCAAAGATTGATAAATCAGAACCTTCATTGACATTTGAGGATGATTGCACATATAATTAAAGATGATAAGTACATGTTAGTTAGGCTGCTGTTGGAGCATGTGACATGAATCCGTTCTTCATGATAGTCAATTTGTCATTAAAAACGTTTTCGTAAGTCTTTCATTAAAAGAATAATATGATTATCGGGAGAAGTTTTCGTAAGATGTCGACCTGCACATGAAATTTGCATCGATCGCTGAGTACAGCACATGCTCTTTGCATCGGCGATCATTGTTCCCAGACATGAACATGATTTTTTGCGGCACATATTCTTTGCATTCATCGCCGACGCACGACACACCATACAACCAATAGCAATTAGATATGGAGGTTTGCATTGTTGTACTCATAATGCACTATTGTCTGTAGGTCATCGGATGTGATCAGTCTATATTTAGAATGAAGATGACCGGTGCCTGTCCTCATACCTCGTATACAAGTACAACTCGATCGATCACCATACAACCTAACTAGTTGTGGCAATTAGATATGGAGGTCTCCATCTTCATTCTATATAGACTTCACTTTTTTTTTTTGAAAGAATTCTATATAGAATGAAGATGGAGAAAGTTCGAACCATAAGCTTGATCCTTTGCATCCCCAAAGTCTCCACAGCTGCGAGCTTCTAGCTAAAACACCTATCGCCATGGCTTCATCCTCGACGTTGCTTTCCCTCGTCCTCCTACTGGCTAGTTCGTCGGCGGGGTCCTTTCCAGTATGGCGCACGCCCATGGCGGAAGTGGGCTCACGGAGATCCACATGTACATGCACGAGATCAAACCGGTGTTTGCGGTGGTGAAAAACCGCACATCGGTGGGGATGATCGGAATGCTCGACAACGAGCTGCGCACCGGCCCCGACCCGAGAAACTCGACGCTCGTGGGCCGGTTCCAGGGCGTTGTCGCCATGGCGGGGCTTGCAGACTGTGATGAGCTTCGTGTTCACGTCCGGGAAGTACAACGGGAGCACGCTGGTCATGGTGGGCACCATCAACAGCTTCGTGGGCACCTTCGAGCGCCCCGTGGTGGGCGGCACCCACAAGTTCAGGATGGCGCGCGGGTACGGCGTCATGGATTTCCTGCCGAACCCGCAGCCGCCCTACGACGTCTACAAGACAGACCTGTTCCTGAAGATGGATTGATTACAAACTTGGCTGTCTCACTCGTGTATCTTGTGTGGTGTAGTGTGCATTGTAAATCTTTATTTTGGTTTCTTTTTTAAGAATCGTATGCATCGTGAAATAGTGTTCAAATGTTATTGTAAATGAATAATAAATGGTCGTGTTTGTCAACTGACGTACGGTACGGATCACTGTTTGGGCAGCCCATGTCTACTACGGTAGCTAGCTGATCTTGATCATGTAATCATATGCATACTAAGTTGTATTGTTCTGCCCCTCTGTTTTAATAACCTTCTCATACAGTAGTTAATTTGCATCAACCGCCAAATCATCGAGACCCAAATTTCGCAGTAACCCATCGGTGGCTGCCAAGCCCTGGGAGGCTGGGACGAAGATTAAAACTGCGACCCCTACTCTGCTCACCGCTAGCGCATGAGTCGCGGGCAAAAGGGTCGGATATAGATATAGTTATTCTATTTCTGGAATAAGTCACGAGAAATGGTCAATTTGTTAGAAAAAAAATTACCAGGACGGCATCGTCCCATTTCAAATTGAAGTACCCACCAAAACAAGCTCAAGATCCCACCATGGTAATACTATTTAGTACTCCGTATTAGTGACATTAACATGTTGGAAAGTTTGATCTGAATACAGGTACAACTAAAAAAGTTACAAAGACTACATTAAACTGGGCGGCAATTGGATTAGTCCACTCAGGCTACAAACACCAGGAAGCATGGAAAACCATCAGCAGAATTCAGCGATTACATATTGAACAGTTACAGCGGCTAGCTCAACTCCAAAACAGAGACAAACAAAAACGAAGGACAAGATGATGACACGGGATGACAAGAATGATCCATCTTTCTGTCCACTGGACGGCCAAATCTTCAAGGCTGAGCCATTGGATGACACTTGCCATCTTCGTAAGGAAATAATTCTGCAGGCTGAGGATTTGACTAATGTCATGGCAACCACCAGAATAGCACACTTGACCGAGTCTTTTATTTTCAAGGATTGACCAACTCGAGTACATATGAAGCAGCCCGCTGCAACTCGGGCAACAACCAGACCAAGACGAACATGGCAATGGGGATCATGAGCTTGCTGTGGTTACTTGGCACGATCCAGGCGGTCGACATGGTGCATGCTGGCGACGAGGCAGCCTTGCTTGCTTTCAAAGGGCAGCTTAGGGACGGTGGCGCTCCTGCGCTGTCCTCCTGGAACAGCAGTGCTGACTTCTGCAACTGGGAGGGTGTGACGTGCAGCCAGTGGAGGCCCGTGAGGGTGGTTGCGCTGAACTTGGACGGCAGGGGGCTCACCGGAGAACTCTCGCCGGCCCTAGGGAACCTCACATTCCTGCGGACGCTCAACCTGAGGTTCAACTCGCTCCATGGGGAGATTCCATCGAGCCTCGGTCGCCTCCGCCGCCTCCAGGAGCTCAAACTGAATGACAACTCCTTCTCCGGCATGTTCCCTGTGAACCTGAGTTCCTGTGTCAGTATGGTCGAAATGGGACTGCACAACAACAAGCTTGGAGGGCACATCCCGGCTGAGCTTGGCGAAAAGCTTGTGTCTCTGGCAGGGATCTCCCTGGGTAAGAACAGATTTACAGGACACATCCCGACATCCCTGGCCAATCTCTCCCATCTACAAATCCTCGACCTCTCCAATAACCAGCTCGTGGGCTCGATCCCACCAGGGCTGGGAAGCATCCGGAGCATGCGGCTATTCATTATCTTCGGCAACAACATCTCCGGTATGATTCCACCTTCTCTCTACAACTGGTCATCGCTGGAATTATTCGAAGTGGGGGTAAATAGGTTGCACGGAAGCATTCCAGATGATATCGGGAACAAGTTCCCCAAGATGAAAGGTCTTGGCTTGGCTTATAATCAATTCACTGGAACCATCCCTTCCTCAATATCCAATCTATCTCATCTTGAAGGACTTCATCTCCAGAGAAATAGTTTTAGTGGGTACGTACCTCCCACTTTGGGAAGGCTGGGAGCTCTCAAGTATGTGTACTTGGACGAGAACAAGCTTGAAGCGAATAATAACAAGGGTTGGGAATTTATCACTTCTTTGGTAAACTGCAGCCAACTAGAGGGCTTGGCACTCGGAGGCGACTCTTTTGCGGGACAACTACCAGGTTCGACTGTGAACCTCTCAACGACTCTGCGACAGTTACACATAATGCACAGTAGGGTCTCTGGGGGTATCCCTACAGATATAGGCAATTTAATTGGTCTAAACTTGCTCGCCATAACACATACTTACATATCCGGAGTGATACCAGAGAGTATTGGTAAGTTAGAAAACTTGGTTGAGCTAGGCTTGTACAACAATGGCTTGTCTGGCCACATACCATCATCACTAGGAAACCTTTCACAGTTGAACAGGCTTTATGCATATTATGGCAACTTGGAAGGACCCATTCCAGCAAGTCTAGGGGAGCTGAAAAACCTATTTGTACTTGATTTATCAACCAATCACAGACTTAATGGTTCAATACCCAGCGAGATATTGAAATTACCTGGACTTTCTTGGTACTTGGACCTTTCATACAATTCCCTTTCTGGACCCCTTCCTGATGAAGTTGGTAGCTTGACAAACCTTAACCAGCTGATTCTATCGGGAAACCAGTTATCTGGCAAGATACCAGACAATATTAAGAATTGTATAGTGCTGGAGTCTCTATTGCTAGACTGAACCTGACCATGAATAAGCTCTCTGGTAATATTCCTGATGACCTTGGTAGTATTCAACACCTGCAGGAACTGCACTTATCACACAATAACTTGTCAGGGTCAATCCCTGCAGTTCTACAGAATTTGACATCATTGTCCCAATTGGATGTTTCCTTCAATAATTTGCAAGGTGAGGTGCCAAATGAAGGTGTTTTCAGAAACATGAGTTACAAAGCAGTTGCTGGGAATACCAATTTGTGTGGTGGTACACCTCTACTCCACTTGGCTCCATACTCCACAAGCCCCCTAAGCGAGAACAAGAAAAAGATGCCAAGGTCTATTGTAATTTCTCTAGCAATAGCTGGAGCAATCTTGTTGTCACTGTCACTTATTCTTCTTGTTTGGATACTTTGCAAGAAGCTCGAAGAAAGCCAGAAAACGTCAGTGCAATATTCAATTGCTGAGAACCATTATAAAAAAATCTCTTATCATGCATTATTGAGAGGAACTAACGGATTTTCAGAAACTCACTTGCTTGGGAAAGGAAGTTATGGTGCAGTTTATAAGTGTGTTCTGGACAGTGAGGAAAGAAGCTTGGCTGTCAAGGTGTTTAACCTTGGTCAATCCAAGTATTCAAAGAGTTTCGAGGTCGAATGTGAGGCCATGAAAAGGATACGACACAGTTGTCTCATAAAGATCATAACTTCCTGTTCGAGTGTCGACAACCAAGGTCAAGAGTTCAAGGCATTGGTTTTTGAGTTCATGCCCAATGGTAACTTGGATGGTTGGCTTCATCCAAAATCTCAAGAGCCCACTACAAACAACACTCTCAGCCTTGACCAGAGGCTTGATATTGCTGTCGATATTGTGGACACGCTCGAATATCTGCAAAACTACTGTCAACCAATTGATATGGGAAAGAAATGGCAGAACGATTATCAAAGAACACTTGCTGAAACTCCTAGCAGACCAGAAAGCATATTGGAAGCAAAGAGCTACTATCAGATGGGCGAAATTTGGTGAAGAAAATTCGAATTTTTTTCATGTGAAAGCAACAATAAAATACAGGAGGAATTATATAGCCACCTTGCAAGATGAGCAGGGAATTGAACATTCTGATCACAATGCTAAAGCTGTAATTTTGGAAAGAGCTTTCAAGCAAAGATTAGGAACCTCCACTCCAACTGAAAATGATTTGATGCTTAATTCTCTTATTACAAGAGTGGAGGGTCTAGAAGAGTTAGAGGTTCCTTTCACTAGAGAAGAAATTAACAAGGTTGTTAAAGAACTCCCATCAGATAAAGCTCCTGGTCCGGATGGTTTCAACACCAACTTCATCAAAGCTTGTTGGCCCATCATCTCAGAAGATATCTACAATTTGATTAATGATTTTCATAATGGAATGGTTTCCATACAGAGCATCAACTCATCTTTCATCACCCTCATTCCGAAAAAGGAGAATCCCTTGAATGCTTCAGACTTCAGACCAATATCCCTTCTGAATTGCTCTCTGAAAATTATCACCAAGCTCTTAGCAAAAAGATTACAACAGGTGATGAACAGATTAATTCATACTAATCAATACGGCTTCTTAAAAGAGAAATCTATTCAAGATTGCTTGCCATGGGTTTATGAATATATTCACCAATGTAACCAGTCTCATGAGGAGTGTGTGATTCTGAAACTAGATTTTGAAAAAGCATTTGATATGTTGGAGCACAAAACAATTAAGGAGATTCTTATTGCTAAAGGCTTTGGTGAAAAATGGCTACAATGGATAGAGATGATTTACTCATCAGGGTTCTCTGCTGTTCTCCTTAATGGAATTCCTGGGAAGCAATTTCGTTGCAAAAGAGGGGTGAGACAAGGAGATCCTCTTTCACCCTTAATCTTTGTCCTGGCTGCTGATCTACTGCAAACCATCTTTAATGAAGCCATGGAACACCAATTGGTCGAGCCTCCCATTCAGTCTCAAGCTTGCCCTGACTTTCCGATAGTTCAATATGCGGATGATACACTCTTGATTATGCAAGGAAGTGTTATACAGATTGAACATGCTAAAAACTTGCTTAACTATTTTGCGGCTTATACTGGTCTGAAAGTTAACTACAACAAATCCAATATCATTCCGATCAATATTGCTACAGACAGAATCCAGTCCCTGTCTACTGCTTTGGGTTGCAATGTGGGTACTCTTCCATTCACATACCTGGGTATGCCTCTCACCATTTGCAAACCGAAATTATCAGATTACATGATAATCCTTCAAAGAATCAGCTCAAGGCTAGCTGGATGCTCAACTCTTCTTTCTTATGGAGAAAAATTGGTGCTAATCAAGTCAGTGTTCACAAGTCTTCCCATTTTCTTTCTGTGTATTCTTCTCTTCCCTACTTTGGTTCTTCAACAGATCAACAAATATCTCAGACATTGTTTCTGGAGAAAATATGGGATGGAAGACAGAGGTTCAGCTCTAATTGCATGGGAAAAAGTAAGCAAACCAAAAGATCAAGGTGGCCTGGGTGTTATGGATTTGATGATACAAAACAAGGCTCTGCTCCTCAAACATTTACATAAGTTCTTTAACAAGCACAACCTACCATGGGTAAATTTTATATATGAGCAATACTACACGAACAATGCTATTGACTGCCGGCCAGTGGGCTCCTTCTGGTGGAAAAGCATGATTAAACTGATTCCCACTTATAAGAGTATGGCTCTGTGTAATGTTGGAAATGGACAGACTGTTATGATATGGGAGGACACTTGGAACTCCCAAGTCAGTAAAGATAAATACCCAGAACTGCATTCGTTCAGGATCAAAGACAACCCTTCCTTTTTGGAGTTCATGGACAGACCCAACTTGACTGAAAACTTCCACCTTCCGCTCTCTCTACAAGCTTTTCAGCAGCTACACATGTTTCAGAACGACCTGCTATCAATCAACATGTCCACAAACCCTGATGTCTGGACGTACACTTGGAATTCAGACAAGTTCTCCTCGCAGAAAGCATATAAACTATTAAAAACAGGTCCAAAGGCTCACTACTTTTTTCAATACCTATGGAAGTCATCGGTCATCCTGAGATACAAGGTCTTCTTCTGGCTACTTCTCCATGATCGGATCAACACAAGAAACCTGCTATCTAGAAAATCATTTCATCTCCCAAGCTACAATTGTGTTCTCTGTCAGCACCCGATGGAAGAAACAACACTTCATCTCTTCTTTGATTGTCCTTTCTCGCTTAGATGTTGGGAAGTTTTGGCGCCATATAAGAAGAGAGGTATTTCTCTGATTGATGAATGCTGCCTTGCTCATGATGTTCTTCCGAAAAGCATAGCCACAGATATAATCATAATGGGCTGCTGGAATATATGGAAACAGAGAAATGACAGAATTTTTCAACAAATCCGTCCTACTTTAACTTCCTGGAAAATGCAACTCAGAAAAGATCTCATCATTCTGAAACATAGAATAAAGTCTAAGAATCTTGCAAGGCTGGAGGACTGGATTGATTCAGTCCTGCCGTGTAGTACAGTTTAATTTCTTTCTCATGTTAGATAGAACTGGCATTGGTTAGCTATTTTTGAAGCGCTCCTTTGTATTTGTATGTAACTTTTATTTTATTAATGGAAAATACCGTAGAACGATTGTTCTACGGCTCGTTCTACGGTTTGCGCTTCAAAAAAACCATTGGTAATCCATTGTGATCTTAAGCCAAGCAACATTCTTCTTGCTCAGGACATGACCGCCAAAGTTGGCGACTTTGGCATGTCAAGGATCATTCAAGAAAATACAAGCGAGGGGGCGCAAAATTCATATAGCTCAACTGGAATTAGAGGTTCCATAGGCTATATTGCTCCAGGTGGTTGAAACTATTATAATTACTTTTTCCAATTTTCGCAAAGATATGCCATACTAAGTTGCTAACTCCAATTTTTTCATTAATTGTAGAGTATGGGGAAGGCTCAGTGGTCTCAACTCCTGGTGATATTTATAGTCTTGGCATATTGCTCCTTGAGATGTTCACCGGAAAGAGCCCAATAGACGACATGTTCAGAGACTCGTTGGATCTACTTAAGTTTACTGAGGATGCTCTTCCAGATAGAGCCTTGGAGATAGTTGACCCGACAATCTGGCTGCACAGAGAACAACATGATGATGTTACTAGTAGAATCCAGGAGTGCTTGGTTTCTGTCTTCAGGCTTGGAATATCCTGCTCAAAGAAACTGCCTCGAGAGCGAACATTGATACGAGATGTAGCGGTAGAGATGCATGCAGTTAGAGATGCGTACCTCTTGTATGCTGGATAGCTTATAGGGAAACATGACGGAGCATAAAGAGATGCCTCAGCTCAAGGCATTTGTAATAGTAATCAATGAAACAGCTGGAATGATATGGTCCTGCAATAATATAACTCTAAGTCGATTCAGATAGTATGTGTTATCAGAGTTATTTTATCTGCAACAGCTTCAAATGAATGTAAAATGTAAAGAGCCCAGTGTACACTATAACTATAGTGCTCACGCTATGTCATATAAAAGGCTTCTTACAGAATCGAAAGATTTGAGAAACAGTGATAGAAGTAAAACGCAGGTTTAGTACACCAACTTGCCGCGAATGTGCGCTTTGGTCACCAAGTGACGAAACGTGAAGAGCGGGTCGCCAAGTTGCCACATGCGAGCGTTTTGGTCACTCCGTGACGGCAGCCTTGAGTTTGTATACGTGGCAGATTGACTTTTTACAAGTTCCCCCCTAAAGTTTTGATTTTTTACAAATCCACCCTAAAATGGCAAACAAAAAACAGTTAAAAAGGACCTAAAAATGGGAATAAATAAAAATTTAAGGGGTAATTTGCAAAAAAGCCAACCTGTCACGTATGCAAACTCACGGCTGCCGTCACGGAGTGACCAAAACGCTCGCGCATGGCAACTTTGTGACCCGTTTTTCGCGTTTCGCAACTTGGTGACCAAAACACACATTCGCGGCAAGTTGGTGTACTAAACCTGCGTTTTTCTCGATATTCTGAAACCAGTATCCTAGCAACATGAATTTGTTGCACCAAGCAAATTGCTAGACAGAAGTTCAGACTGTTACAAAAAATTACAATGCTCAATGGCAGCAGAAATTGATTATAACATTGACCTCCTTCTTCAAAAACATAAAATAAAGTACCATACATGTGAATTAATTCCTGCCTAGCTCCACTCTTCATCTCTCTATTACTTGCTTCTGTCTTGTGTGTCCGCACCACTCCCTGAACAGCAACAACAGATTCCACCATCAGTTTATTCATCCACATCAGGGAAAACTTCAGGGTATCCTGGCAAAATTTTCACTTAAAAAAGGAGTAGAGTAACCACTGAGTTTGAGATCACAAAAAAGTTTGAACAATAACGACGGTAAACATCAACAACTGCGGCAGGTAATTAATTTAGTAAGAATTGTCGATCTATCAGCCGATGAGACTGAAAGTTTTTGCCGGTGAATGAACCCTGATCAGTCTATGTTGGTATATACATTTTTTAAGAAGAACAAACATTAAGGACAACCGTTATTATACAAATACTGGTACTGCACTGTCTTTTCTTGGACTACAAACATTTGCCAAAATAACCTGGAAAAACAGGAGCTACTTTTGTGCTACGGCATACACCGTTAAATTGTTGACACAAGAAATCATTCCAGGTGGCGTAAATCGTGCAGTGAAAGCTTTAGCGAAAAATGTGGTATCTTCAGAGGTCAGCTATATCTAAGATTGCTCTACAGCGCACTGCAGCAAGTAACAAGTACAGGTACATTTCTAAATTCTAATGCCACCAACAGAATTGGCTCACCTGGACAATGGCTGAGGGGATAGACCGGCGTGGATGCGGCGGAGGGCGACCCTGTCGCCCGGCGTCGCCTGTGCCATGTGCTTAGTTCGCCGCATCGGTGGCCACCGCCGCGGCCGATGGGGCTAGGAGCGTGGGCAGGGAGAAGGAGGAGGGTAACATAAGGTGGGGCAGGACTCAGGAGGAAGCGGCGGCGGAGGTACGCGCGCGGCGGGAGACCTACGGTCAAACGGCTTTATTAGGCGGGAGAGGAGAGAGATTGGCGAGGCGCAGTCGGAAGGAGGCAGCCGACCGGGATTGAAACGGAAAGGAGGAGAAGGCCGGAGAGAATACGCCTTGCGACCATCGCTTACGCTTCACGAAAATACGCCTTCCATTCGAACAGGTTAACTCGATGTTAAGAAACGATATACTAGTATTATTATTTTTTGCATTTTGTGTGCAGCCGATTTCATTATTCAATTGCATACTAGTTTTAAGTTATTTATTTAACTTTTGCGCAATAAACCTTAATAAAGTGATTAAAATTCAAGAGCTATATACACCGGAGGTACAAACCGGTAAACAACTTAAAAACTGGAGTGAACGGGTTCGGTGGCTGCGTGTCGACGCAACCAAAGGACATCAGCAGGTTCGCGCTGGGCCGAGGTCATGTCATCATTGGGCGAACATTAGCCGAACCACGGCATGCCAACTACTCACTTTGTTTTTTAATATAAGATGTTTTACCATTTGTCCACATTCATATGCATACTAATGTATGTAGACATATTTTAGTGTTCAAGTTCACTCACTTTAGTATGCATGTAGATAACATGGGAAATAGCTAAAACATCTTATATTTAAAAACGGAGGGAGTACGATGCTTGGAGAGCCATGGAGTTTTCAAGTTCTTGCTCTCACGAGACGGGGAAGACTTATTCTGTGTCCGGCCGGAGCGAGATCTGAGGTCGTTGGCAGATGCACCGGCGGCGGCACAAGGTGCCGTGGCGGCTGGTGAAGCAGGCGCCGGCGCCCTCGGGAGGGAGGACGGAGGCGGCGGCACGGGAGGCGCGTGTTCGTTTGCCCGGAGCCGATCTGCCTCCACCACGACCCGGCCCACGCGCTGGGCGACCTGGTGGGGATCAAGAAGCACTTCCGGCGCAAGCACGGCGGTCGGCGGCAGTGGGTGTGCGCCCGCTGCGCCAAGGGCTACGCCGTCCAGTCCGACTACAAGGCTACATCCAACCGGCTCGGGCCGGATCAAGATCGCCAGTCAGGCCGCACGGCGGCGGTGAAACGGCATCGCTACTTGGTGCTGGTCGATCACAGGAACGAGTACGGCATCTACAAGCTGGATCTCGACGCCGATCCGGACGATGGCCATCTGGAGAACGTCAGGCCTGAATCCGCCTGCCGTCTGCCCTATCCGGCCGTGGTGATCCGCTTGGAAGTGCCATCAGCCATCGAAGATGTTGCCGCGCGGTTCACCGCCCTGGGCAGCTGCATCGTCACCACGGGCTCCACCCCCAACCACAACCAGTTCGGCGAGCACTGGGAACGTGGAACCACGGAAGACGGCGTCGAGCAGCGAGGTACGTCGGGCGCTTTTGTGTGCAGGTCGCCGGAGACGCCGCTGGATCGGACACCGGAGGGACGAGTTCGATCTTCTTCGCTGTCCGGCGGCGTCGGCGGACCTAGGGACTCGCCACGATCCGAGCGGAGGCGGGGTAACCGGCTGATGCTCAACGGCAACGGCCGGGACGATGGCAACGACACCTCTGACGACTGCCTCGGCGACGTCGACGAGAGCGGCGCTATCCAGCGGCCTTTTCTTTCTTTTTCACCTCCGTCGTTTATTTCTAAGTTTAATAGTGTGTCAACTAAGGTCTTGAGGCTTATGAAATTCGACCGTCTTACGGTTATTTCTAAAGTTTCGACTGGGTTGACTGCCACCTATTTGAATGAAAAAGAAGCGAATGCCACATCAGATGGTCAGCTTCTTTCTCATTTAATTGGTGAAGTGTCGGAGATTGGTTTGGATGAGGATGAGTTGTGCTCATTGTATGAGTTAAAAGCATCTTGTCGGAAATCTAAATCTACCTCTAACAATTTGCCTCGGAAACGGGCTAAGTTTTCCAAATCTCCCATAGTTTCTCAATGAATGGCATGTTCGCAAATAGCAGAGGTTTTGGTGACCTGGCTAAACATTTGCATTTTGCTGGTTGCATTCGGGACCATAATTTGGATTTCTTAGACTGGAAGACGTGAGTTCTCGCAATCTCTATTGAACCGGCTTTCAGGCGGTATAGACTTTGATTGGTACTCTCGTCCTCCCCATGGCCGCTCCGGAGGCATTTTACTAGGTATCAGGACGGATACCATGGAAGTGTTGGATGTTACGGATGGTGATTTTCATATTAGAATGCACATCCCTAATAAATCCGATAATTTCATTTCGGTTGAATGAGGCACTAATGCAGCCCGTCGAGCCCGAATGTCTGTTTTTCGAAGGAAGTCAGACCCTATTGGCTATTGTCTAATGCAATGACAACGAGGCATACGATCTTCCACCTCTTAGCTCCATCCATCCATGATCGCGTCGAGGATGAGGCGCATGGTCTTGGACTCGTTCCAGAATACCCTCGCATTGTGATCAATCCAAATCAATCTAAATCACCTCCCTACCACGCACTACACGAGTAAACGATCAATGGTCTCAACATCTAGTAGCACGTTGGACAGGCAACATCATCGGTGACGTCTTCGGGTCACCGGCCCAACAACGATCCCTAGTGGCTCTCCATGCAAAAAGCTTGAGCTTGAGAGAGCACTAGTCCGCGAGATTGAATCATGGAGGCAAATATAATTTCGCCCTCGGAGAACGCCAAATATGCTAAACGCGTCGAGAGCACGTACTGTTGCTGGCATTCCAAACCCATGAGGAAGTATCTCGACGCCCCCAACAATCTGAAACTTCTCAGCAATCATGGTGCCATTCGAAACAAGAGAAATACGCCTTCCATCCCAAAAGTTTGAACTGAATTTTGGAAATTGAAAAGCTGCGGATGGTAAGGTGAATTCATAAACCTCACAATATTACAGCTGAACGCACTTGGCTGACCTGTCACGATTTGAAACGGGGGTACCTAGGGAAACAAGATGGAGATTCAGCCACCAAAACAGTACTCCATTCACTAGTAGGAAAAGGCTTATAGCCACCAGCGTACCGCTGGCGGACAACGTCTTCGTCCGCCAGCGCTACGACCGCTGGCGGGGGTTTTTCCTGTCCGACACTGGTTCTGGACGTACCGCTGGCGGACAACAGCACATCTCGCCAGCGGTAGGAACAGGAATCTGGGACGAGGCGGGGCAAACTACCGCTGGCGGGCACAATACGCGCCCGCCAGAGGTATTAAACGTACCGCTGGCGGACGATAGACAGGGCCCGCTAGCGGTAGTTGCCGCGGCTGAGCTCAGCTGGGAAAAAATGGGGACAGTACCGCTGGCGGGCTGACGAAATAGTACGCCAGCGCTCCGTTCAGTACCGCTGGCGGGCACGCTGAAGCGTCCGCCAGCGGTAACCTGGGAAGTACATATACGTGCGGCCGCACCTACCACCCTTGCTCACTTATTGCACTTCACTCTTCTCTCTCTTAGCTCGAGTTTCCCCCATTTGTGGCTCATTTCCTCCATGAAATTAATCACTTTTAGCCAACAAAAAGTGATTTAGTTGATAGATCCCACTAGATCTCTCCCCACATCCAACTTTGACCAAAAGAAATCCACTCAATTCTCATCTTCGGCCGACTTCCGCGGTTATTTTGACGTGTGTTTTAACATTCTTAAGGTGATCTTTTAGCGATATAAGTTAAAACACATTCTTAAAATTAATTTGGTCGGATAAATGCGCCCGCCGTAACCATGCGAAATGCTGGATGAAAAATGGCTTGGAATGTGTGAAATTGAGTTGTGATGAATAAATTTGTGTTGTGATGTGTGAAAATTAATGAGGGTGCCAATACCATGCCGGAATGTTGATTCATTTTCCGTTTCGGCAACTTTTGGCACTCTCCTTGGGTCCTATTTGTAGGAAGGTCATGGCGAATTTTTTCGTGAAATAAACCCGATAAAATATTAAATGGTGCTTAATTATTGTCTTGATTATACAACGTGCAGGTGATAATGGTTATTATGAGTGAACATGTCGTGAATACATACTTGAGACACGCGACGGAAGACATGCTGCAGAATAAGCGCAAAGATATACAGTGTCCGTGTCGCGCATGCAAACTCGAGGTCGGCATCAGTCCATTTACCGGAACTTTGCTGGAACACCTGCTCTTCCGTGGTTTCATGGATGGCCACACTCGTTGGTTAACAGATGATGAACATGATGGAAATGATGGTGCGCCGGAAGGAAATAATCAGGATCAAGGGCAGCAAGACAATAACAACGAGGGGCCAGAACACGAAGAGCCTGATCCGGATCCCGTGCAACATGATGAAGTAGAAGAAGACGATGATGATCGTGTGGTACTAGAAGAGGAGGACACACGGACACCGCTAACTTCAGTCGTGCGGGACCCTCATCTAACAGAATTGTTTCTTCAGAAGACGGCTAACAGGGAATCTAAGCTGGCGCAATTGGAGAAAGATTCAAATACTCCGTTGTATCCAGGCTGCGACCCAGAAGCTTCCCGCTTGAAAGTATCGCTTGATTTTCTGCAGATGAAGACAAGACACAAATTGAGCGATATAAGCGTCGACGCTAACCTGGAATATTTGCACGGTATCCTTCCGAAGGGCAACACGTGTCCTAAAAGTTGTGACGAAGCCAAGAAAGTCGTGTGCCCCTTTGATTTACCGCACGAGAGGTACCATGTGTGCATCTTCGATTGCTACATATTTCGGAAAGAGGACGAGGGAATGACCAAATGTCCAGTGTGCAATGCCAATCGATACAAGACCGGGAAGAAAGCCCCTCGCAAAGTTGTGTGGTACTTTCCGCTCATTCCTCGTCTGCAGCGATATTTCGCAGACCGTAAGGAAGCAAAGCTTATGCGCTGGCACGCGGAAAGAAAGGCGGCAGTGGTGCAAGATTCAGACCGGAGTGAAAAGATAATTCTGACACACCCTTCGGATGCAAGCCAGTGGAAAGCATTAGACTCTTTCGATGCAGACTTTGGAGACGAGCCAAGGAATATCAGATTGGGTTGCAGCACCGACGGTCTCAATCCGTTTGGCAACCAGAGCAGTTCACACAGCACGTGGCCCGTGTTTGTATGGATATACAACCTACCTCCCTGGTTGTGTATGAAAAGGAAGTACATACACATGAGCATGCTAATTCAAGGGCCGAAACAACCTGGCAGCGACATCAATCTGTATCTGAAGCTACTGAAAGATGAGCTAGACACGTTATGGTCGTCCCAAGGGGTTCCCACTTGGGACGCCGTCGCAGAAGATTATTTCCCTATGAGAGCTGCCTTGTTGTGTACAGTGCACGATTTGCCCGGCTACGCATATGTTGCCGGCCAGGTGTGCCACGGATATTTCGGATGTGTCAGGTGCCTGGATGATCCGACATACCTCCAGCTGAAGAAAGACGGTTCTTCGAAAACCGTCTACATAGGCCATCGAAGGTGGCTAGACGATGAAGACCCATGGAGATGGCGTGGAGACCTTTTCAACGGTAAAGATGAGCTCCGAGAACCTCCACTTAAGAAGAGCGGCGATGACATTTACGAGTTGCTGAATGAATGGCAAGAGTGCCCTGAGCCGGGAAAGAAGCGAAAGGCGCCAAAACCGCTCTGTGGTGTTTGGAAGACGAGGTCTGTGTTTTGGGACTTGCCATACTGGCCCATCTACACTACGCCAAATTGCCTTGATCTAATGCATGTGACGAAGAATGTGTTCGAGAGTATGTTTGGCACTGTACTCCACATGGCGGACAGGACCAAAGATGGGCCAAAAGCAAGATTGGACCTTAAACATATGGACATCAGGAAAGAGCTTCATGCGCAGCGCAAAAATGTGGTAGACGACCAGTTGGATGAGGAGATGGACGGTCACAATGCCAAAAGGGTTAAGAAGAATGACTATTACTGTCCCCCCTCTTGCTTCACTCTTAGTCCAAAGGAGGTCGAACAATTGATGAAGTGCCTTCTAGGAGTCAAAGTGCCTTTGGGTTACTCGGGGCTGATAAGCAGATTCTTAGACTGGCAGAAAAAGAATTTCAGCGGTATGAAGTCTCATGATTGTCACGTGATGATGACACAGATATTCCCAGTTGCGATCCGAGGGATAATGGACAAGCACGTCCGTGAGACCCTTTTTGGACTCTGTAACTTCTTTGACGTGATCTCTCGAAAGTCAATCACCGCAAAGAGACTCTCAACGCTGCAGGAAGAGATTGTTGTGATACTATGCGAGCTTGAGATGTACTTCCCGCCCGCATTCTTTGATATTTGCGTGCATTTGTTGGTCCACATCGTGGATGATATCATTCATCTCGGACCGTTGTTTCTCCACAACATGATGGCGTTCGAAAGGATGAATGGGGTCATAAAAGGATTTGTTCGTAACAGGGCCCGTCCGGATGGAAGCATCGTTCAAGGCTTTCTCACTGAAGAGTGCATCTCTTTCTGCACGAATCATCTGGAGATAATTGATAACCCTGTTGGTTTGCCCCCAAACAAGCACTTTGGCAAGTTAGGTGGGTCAGGTCACAAAAATGGCGCGCGGGACTTACATGTGGGCTTCAGTAAGAGAATGGCCGACTTTAAGAGGGCAAACTTAGTAGCTCTCCAACACCTTCAAATGGTCGATACTTGGGTGCAAAAGCACAAACTGGAGATTAAGCAGAAGTACATTAGCCAGGGCAGGCAAAGGACCGAAGGAGAAATAATCAGAGAGCACAACTCTTTCTTGAGTTGGTTCAAAGATGAGCTTGTCGCTCCGCCAACGGATGATGCAGAAGGTAGATGGTTATACGACTTGTCACGTGGCCCCGCCCCCAACCTCGCGACATTTCAAGCATATGATATCAACGGGTTCACTTTCTACACAGAGGCAAAGGACAAAACTTCTGACTATCAAAATTCAGGGGTAACAATGCTATCTTACGTCGGTGACAAAAAGTTCAGATACTACGGAAGGATAGAGGACATCTGGGAGCTTAACTACTCTGGAGAGAAGGTGCCGATGTTCCGTGTGAGATGGGCTAGGTTATCCACCGTGAAAAAGGAAGACCAATACTTCACCACCATGGTTTTACCGGAAGCCGGCACTTCATCAAGCAGCACGAACGTCACCGCACAAAATGAGCCATGGGTATTGGCTAAGCACGTGTCTCAGTGCTTCTTCATAACCGACCCGTCAAAGCCTAGCCGTGTAGTCGTGAGGAGAGGCAAAAGAAACATCATTGGAATGGATGGAATCGCGAACGAGGACGACTTCGACCAGTACGGTGACCCTAATATTGAAGATGATGAAGATGATGATAACACGCCATACACATCAAGAAGAAGCAGAACCACGCTACCCACGAGAGGAGGTCTTCCATTCTTAAGAAGAGGTCATAATGTGGGGCTGAATTATGTAGCTAAGACCACCAAGAAAGGCAAGAAGAAGGCCAAACGCTAAGAGAAAAGCGCGAGACACATGCATGTGTGTTATTGTAAAAAGTTGTAATTTAATTAAGATGTTTTGAACAATGTGATGTGTATGAATATTTATTTATATACACACAACTATTTATTTATATACGCACAACTATACTAGAAAATACTAAATAATAACAAAAAACAGAATAAAAAACAAAACAGAAAATTTTAAAACATACCGCTGGCGGATAAATCTTTCCGTCCGCCAGCGGTAACCATATACCGCTGGCGGACACCTGGCCCGTCCGCCAGCGGTAAGTGTGGCCGGCCCACTTACCGGCCGGTCGGGCCGCTCTCTTTCCATCTTCCCAGTTCTTCCCCCACCCGCGCCCGGCCTCCTCTCTAACCCTAACCCCGCGCCGCCGCCGCGCCGCCCCGGCCTCCGAACCGCCCCGCCGCCCACATTCGCCGCCGCCGTCGCCGTCGACCGCCGCCCCACCCCCCACCGCCCGATTCGCCGCCCCGCGCCCCCCGACTCGCCTCCCCGCGCCCCCCGATTCGCCGCGCCGCCCCGACTCGCCTCCCCGCGCCGCCCCGATTCGCCGCCCCGCGCCTCCCGACTCGCCTCCCCGCGCCGCCCCACCCCGCGCCGCCCCGATTCGCCGCGCCTACTCGCCGCCTCCCCGACCGCCGCCGTCGCCGGCCTACTCCTCCACGCCGCCGCGCCCCTCCCGGTGAGCTCACCCGCCGCCTCCTCCTCCCTCCCACCCGTTAACCGCCGTGCACGGAAGGTGTTTGTTGAAATGCCATTACTATTTTTTACCCCTTATTTGTGGTTAGTGGTGACAATATGAAGTATGCATGTGAATATGGTTGCGGATGTGATTCGGTGGTGGTTGTGATGTGATTCGGAAATGCCGATTTTGGTGGTTGTGATGAATATAAAATGTTTGCAGGTACCCTTGAGTCCCTTGAGATTGCCGGAACGTTGATTAGCTTCCGTTTCGGCAAATTCGGGTACTCCATATCTCGTAATTGTAGCAAAGGTCATGCCAAAAAAATTCGTGAATTTTTTCGTTATACTAAAGTTCGACTTTTCTCGTTAGTGTGAACATGGCGGACAACGACGAGGCCGGCGGTTCTCATATACAAGACGAGGATCCGATGCAGGCGTTCATAGAGAACGAACTCAGAAATACCTTCAAATCCATGTTTCCTACTGTCCGTGAGTTTGTTGGGACTTGGATGAAGGGAGGCCAAGTAGGACCTCCCCCCATGATCGGCTACGGGTGCGGCAACTCTATCACCAATTTGGTTCCTATCTTGCCAAATCATGGGACGCCAGAAGATGCGCCGGTGAACAAGCCTAAGAAGGCACGTAAAAGATACAAGAAAACAAAATTGGACGACTCCACCGTCCCACCGGAGCAGGGGACTGATTCCCGGTTTGTGGACAGGATACCCATCAAGGACTGGCATAAGATGCATCACTTGGGTAGATCGATCCTGCCGGCGGATCGTGTCAAACAGTTGAGAGGACATTTGTTGGACCTACATGAGGTTGTTCTTGTTGTGGAGAGGAAACTTCTCGACCAAGAAGCTCCAACATATCCCCTTTTCATTGCAAATGTACCAGAACGGTTGGGCTTTGTCAGGGAAAATGGCGCAGACCTGCTCTTTGTGAGATTTGATGATATCTTCGCAGTGTACCATAGTCTTCCGCTCCACCCATCCATAGTCCGTCTTGTTGCGCTCCAAATGGCGCACCAAATCAAAATGGAGAATACCCCCGGCATAGTGATGGTTGACCCCTACTACATGCAAGAAATGTTCGTGAACAACCCTGAGGGTAGGAAATCCGCGACCGGTTATCTCCAAAAGCTCTTCCTCGACAATGCGTCGAGCCCGCCGTGCTCATTTCTCTTGCCTTATTTTCCCGAGTAAGTCATGCCTACCTGTCATAACATGCTTCCACAGATTTCCATCGTTGAATTTGCGTCTACAATGGTGATGTTTTGCGCAGAAACAAACACGGCACCCTCATCCACTTGGACATGGAACGCTTAGCTGCCTTGTATCTCGATAGCGGGGATCGCTATGAAGACAGGGCGGAGTCTAAGCGGGACTACACCGACATCAAGATTGTTCTGAATAATGCTCTCCACGGCTACGCCATGAAGGGTGGCCCGATTTTAAAAACAAGAAAGTCAGAGGATGGAAGGTTTAGGTTCGCGCACCGAACGTATTTCCCCTGCATGAAGCAGGATTCAAGTAGTTGGATGGAGTCATGGTACCTCCTCTATCAAATGAGGTGGTTTTTAAAGTTTCAACGACGAGGCCAATTTATTTCTCGTGATTTCAACGCATGGGTTGCAAGACTAAAGGACTCCGCTGATTATGTTATCAGAGCCGAGTTCCGATACATTCAGAACATGATCGCGCGAATCATCATGTGTGACGTCCTAGATCAAGATGGACAATTCTACTACGGCTTACAACCACCAGCTAATGCCGATATAGAAAGGCGCTTAAGCTATTCGGGTGATGACAGGCCATTCAACTCGTTAAATGGTTGTGAACCATTCCCGTAGATACCAGAGAGAAGGTGATCGAGGAACAAATCTTTATTCTGTCTTATGTACACAACTCGTTAGATGCATGCATGCTTAGTTAATTTTTTGTTTGCTTTAATCTTTCTTCTCTCTTATGTACACAAATATTTTTTCTTACAACTCTTATTTGACTTGTAATTTTATATGCGTCTTGTGTACAGAGAAATGGGGAAGTGGTATGTGGTGTACAAAGGTCGTGTTCCAGGAGTATATGAAAAGTGGGAAGACTGTAAAAAGCAAGTGAACGAGTTCAAAGACAACAACCACAAGAGCTACAAGACTAAAGCGGAGGCGGAAGCTAGGTATGCCAACCATCTACTTGAGGAAGAAAAGACGAACCGGATGATGACGTCCAACATCATCGTGAACAACCACAACATTTACGAAAGTAAAGCGGAGACAGAAGCTAGATATTTGCATCACCTGCTTGCGGAAGAGAGGAAGAACCGGATGAAGTCCAACTTCATCGTGATCCCCTTCTTACTGATCATTATTGTCATTCTCTTGTATAAGATTGTGTTTTAGATGACAGTAGTAATCCATTTGGAAAACTTCCGTGTATGAATTAATCTATCGACATGTATTCGTGTATGACAACTTTTGACGCGTTTGTATGTGGAAATTTCTATGTTATTATCATTTTCGTCGCCTGTACCTCAATATCCTGTATTTATATTTGACTAGTTGAATGCCCGTGCGTTGCTACGGGTTGAATTTTTTTTTCATAATCCAATCTTTAAGTACAAATATGAGACCATGTACTTAAGTAGAAATGTCATTTTGATGTACAATCCTTTACAATTTACTTCTAACTGGTGTATTGTACAACAAATATAAATTTACAAAGTCGAGTATACCAGTGTTTATGTTGAAGTGTCGATACCATTTTTGAGAGTAAAACCATTAGTTTAGAACGTGTGCACTATGCACACTTGGATATATACCTTAATAAAGGTTGATGTTCCTAGGTGGGAGAGTGCGAGAGGTGGAGTAGTTCTTTGTACGTGGTGGGTGAGCCATGCCGCTTGTGGCAGAGGCTTATGTAAAATGTAACACCTATTCTTCTCTATCTTAATAACAAAGACACACGATTTTCGCGCGTGTTCTTGAAAAAAAATAAAGGTTGATGTTCTTCGGTAGACCCCCTTTTAAGTGCAACTAAAATCAGCTGCCAATGCAGATTAGGTTGACCTGGACGCATACTGAAAGAAGTCGGGACTCGGCAGCCCTGATCTAAATCCACTCTGAAGTATTCACCATACGTTCAGATACGGCTCAAAGAAGAAGGAAAATAGACATCCACGTTTTTTTCTCAAGGTAGCAGGAAGGGCTACTCTGTCGGCTTCGGGTTATAACTTTACATTGATAACTCTACATCTTAAACTCTGGAGTTAAATCCAGTAGAGTACAATCATTTCATTCAACCATACGAATTGTTCTTCAAATTAAGTTATTCTCAAGACAATATGAATCCCAGTAACAATCTGCACACATCTATATAGCCCAGCGTTGAACATGAATTTGTCTTAAAATTTTAATTGATGGAAATTATTGACACCACAAACAACTGGCTAGCACTATCAGCAATGTACTACTCCCAGTTTAGCACCTACACCGTGCTGGAATTTCCGGGAATAAAAATGGTATTCAGAACTATCTGGCTTATAAGTTCAGACTTGTGAACAATACTGCCCATAACATAGAGCGAAGAGCAGAAACCAAGATTACTAACGCAGCAGAGCACCAGCGTCCTGACCGCGGAACCATACACGCTCGTGCCTCCCTCGGCAGCAACGGCGCCTGCGCGCACTGCAGCTCGCCATAACCGCAGAATCAACAAATGATCACCCAACTGACCCAAGAACTTCGCATGCACCTGACGCATGCCCATCCCCGGACGGGCATGCTTGACTACAAATCTGCAGCTCACTGCGGCCATGGATCAGCACAGGTGAGTACCACACGCGCAACACGACCTGGAAGAATGGAGGAAGGCGACGGCGTGGTCCAAATCAATTGAACCATATGGAGGACAGGGTGGAGGGAGTGGCACACAGGGGCGTTGGGGGAGAGCTGGCGCGATGGCGGCCCGATTTGGGGGCATGCGAGGAGTAACCAGCTTACCAGCGACGACGTGAAGCTACAGGCCGGCGGCGGAATTTGATCGGGATTTGATGGTCGGGGGCATTGCAAAAGAGGGTCTGGGTTTGCGCTCTGATCTCCGGAGAGCGAGGATGGCCGGATAAGGCGCGTCAGTGAGCGGAGCCCGGCTGGCCGGGGACCCTGACGCCGATCTCCTCGTAGGTCGTCGCCCGGTTGACCTCCGGGACGGATCGGGCCATCCGCCGTTGGGGCAGGGCAACCAATCAGCTGGTACCGCTCCCCTGCCCATCCCTCGGGTCCTCCACCATCATCGCCTATCCCACGTCGGTACAGCCAACCACGGCTTTGCCCCCCAATCGAGGCGGCGACGACCTTGAAGCTCCCGCCTCCATTTGTTCACTGGGAGCAGCGCGCGCAGCTGGGGAAGGCTGAGGAGACCAAGGCATAGGCGCCGTCGGCGCGAACGCCGCGTAGCGCAGGGTCGGCCCCCTCGCCGCCGAGATCGCCGCCTGATGGCCCCGACCGACAAGCTCGTGAGTC
This sequence comes from Poa pratensis, assembly GCA_947311845.1. NCBI lineage: Eukaryota > Viridiplantae > Streptophyta > Magnoliopsida > Poales > Poaceae > Poa > Poa pratensis. The sequence goes on from CAMZMU010000088.1 coordinate 30,411,356, forward strand.
AGAGTTATTCGGTTGTGCGGGTCGGCCTATCGCAAAATTACCACGACGTATCAAATCTCTCGGCGGTGGCATAGAGGTAATATTTTGTAACTCACAGGGGTATAATCGAAACTTTGAAAAACGTACCAACACCTCCTCAAGCCATATTATATAGTAGAGATATGCTGCTGGAATACGTTATTTAAAAAAAAAAAAACAAAAAATACCACGAAAAATGTACCGCTGGCGGACACAGAGGCGTACCGCTGACGGACAGCTCTCTCAGAACTCCAACCAGCGAGGCGTACCTTTGGCGGCCGAAGTATCTTAGCGATGGCGGCCGCTGCTGCACGCCAGCGCTGCCTATCCTCGCGCTGGCGGGCGGAAATTGTGCCCGCCAGCGGTAAAGATCGTTACCGCTGGCGGACGGCCGCCCGCCAGCGGTAAATCGTTACCACTGGCGTAATCACCGCTGCCGGGCGGGCGCCCGGCAGCGGTAGACCATTTCCGTCCGCCAGCGGTAGGCCTTTTCCTACTAGTGATTACTGACGGCACACGACAACATGTTCAAGGTTTCTCCCACCGGGTGTTCGGCAGATCCCACTAAGGGAAAAGCGATACTCCACTATCGAAATGTCTAAATATTGCTCCAGCGGGTAACAATCTCACCGCAAAACAAAAAGCAAGCATTGACTACAGTGAAGTCTTCCATAGACCCGCCCCGTTGCAGTCGCTGAAAATTCAGTATAGCTGCTGAAATAATGGAAAGTTGTCAAAAGAGAATAGGGTATAAATAAATTACTTCTTGGAAGCCATAGGGAAGCAGATGCAGTAACTTGGACACAACACTAAGATGGCCATGGCGATGGGGGTCACGCTGCTGAGCTTGCTGTGGTCACTTGCCGCCGTCCCGGCGGTCGCCATGGTGACGCCCGGCGACGAGGCCGCGTTGCTTGCTTTCAAAGCGCAGGTCAGCGATGGCGGCTCGCTGGCCTCCTGGAACAGCAGCGCCAACTTCTGCAGCTGGGAAGGCGTGACATGCAGCCACCGGAGGCCAGCACGGGTGGTGGAGCTGAGCTTGAGCGGCAGGGGACTCACCGGAGCACTCTCCCCAGCCATCGGGAACCTCACGTTCCTGCGGACACTAAACCTGAGCTTAAACTGGCTCCACGGGGAGATTCCTGCAAGCCTTGGCCGCCTCCGACGCCTGCAGAGGCTCGACTTGAATGACAACACGTTCTCCGGCACCTTCCCTGCCAACCTGAGCTCCTGTGTCAGCATGATCATGATGCGATTGCACAACAACAAGCTTGGCGGGCGCATCCCGGGTGAGCTCGGCGAAAAGCTCATGGCCCTGACAGCATTGTGGCTGAGAAACAATAGCTTCACAGGGCCCATCCCGGCATCACTGGCTAATCTGTCCTATGTACAAAACCTTGATCTCGCCCATAACCATCTCGTGGGCTCAATCCCACCAGGGCTCGGCAGCATCCATAGCATGTGGCATTTCGATCTCTACAGCAACAATCTCTCTGGTATGATTCCACCTTCCTCTACAACAGGTCATCGATGAAATTATTTGAGGTAGGGGTAAATATGTTGTCTGGAAGCATACCGGATCATATCGGCACCAAGTTCCCCAAGATGGAAGCTCTTGGCTTGGAGGGTAATCACTTCACGGGAACCATCCCTTCCTCAATATCTAATCTATCCTATCTCAAACAACTTGGCCTCAACGAAAATAGATTTAGAGGGTATGTGCCTCCCACTTTGGGGAGGATGGGAGCTCTCCAAACTCTGGACCTGCAAGACAACAAGCTTGAAGCGGATGACAAAAAGGGTTGGGAATTCATCACTTCTTTGGTGAACTGTAGCCAACTAGTGCGTTTGGGACTCGGGGGCGACACTTTTGGAGGACAACTACCAGGTTCAATTGTGAACCTCTCAACGACTCTCCAGTTGTTACGTATAATGGACAATAGAGTCTCTGGGGGTATTCCTGCAGACATAGGCAATTTGGTTGGTCTCAACTTGCTTGCCATAGCAAATACTTACATATCCGGAGTGATACCAGAGAGTATTGGTAAGCTAGAAAACTTGAATGAGCTAGGCTTGTATAACAATAGCTTATCTGGCCTCATACCGACATCGCTAGGGAACCTTTCACAGTTAAACAGGCTTTTAGCATACTATGGCAACTTGGAAGGACCCATTCCAGCGAGCCTAGGGGAACTGAAAAACCTATATGTACTTGATTTGTCAACGAATTACAGACTTGACGATTCAATACCCAGGGAAATTTTGACAGTGCCTAGCATTTCTTTCTACTTGGACTTGTCGTACAATTCTCTTTCTGGGCCCCTTCCTTACGAAGTTGGTAGTTTGGCAAATCTTAACCGATTGATTCTATCAGGAAACAGTTTATCAGGCAAGATACCTGACAGCATTCAGAATTGCGTGTGTTGGACTGGTTACTATTAGACAATAATTCGATTGAGGGAAGCATACCTCAATCACTGAAAAATCTAAAAGGGCTAAGTAGACTGAACCTGACCATGAATAAGTTCTCTGGTAATATTCCCGAGTCACTTGGTAGAATTGAAAACCTCCAGGAACTATACCTAGCACACAACGACTTGTCAGGATCAATCCCCTCAGTTTTACAGAATTTGACATCATTGTTCAAATTGGATGTATCATTCAATAATTTGCAAGGCGAGGTATCAAGTGGAGGTGTTTTCAGAAACATCACCTACATAGCAGTTGCTGGGAATATCAATTTGTGTGGTGGTACACCTCAGCTTCATTTGTCTCCATGCTCCACAAACCCCTTAAGCAAGAATGGAAAAAAGATGCAAAAGTCTCGTGTAATTTCTCTGGCAACAATGGGAGCAATCTTGTCATCACTTTCAGTTATTCTTCTTCTTTGGATACTTCATAAGAGGCTCAAACAAAGCAAGAAAACAATAGTGCAAGATCCAATCGCTGAGGACCATTATGAGAGAATCCCATATCATAAATTACTGAGAGGAACTAACGAATTTTCAGATGATAATTTGCTTGGGAGAGGAAGTTATGGTGCAGTTTTCAAGTGCATTTGGCCCATGAGGGAAGAACCTTGGCTGTCAAGGTGTTTAACATAGGTCAATCCAGATATTCCAGGAGTTTTGAGGCTGAATGTGAGGCCATGAGAAGGATACGACACCGTTGTCTCATAAAGATCATTACTTCTTGCTCCAGTGTCAACCATCAAGGTCAAGAGTTCAAGGCATTGGTTTTTGAATTCATGCCCAATGGTAACTTGGATGATTGGCTTCACCCAAAATCTGAAGATCCCACTACAAACAACACACTCAGCCTTGCCCAGAGGTTTGAGATTGCTGTCAATATTGTGGACGCGGTAGAATATCTGAACAACAACTGTCAGCCATTGGTAATCCATTGTGATATTAAGCCAAGCAACATCCTTCTTGCTGACGACATGAGCGCCCGAGTTGGGGACTTTGGCATATCAAGAATGATTAAAGAAAATACAAGTGAGGTGATCCAAAAGTCATATACCTCAACTGGAATTAGAGTTTCCATAGGCTATGTTGCTCCAGGTGACTGAAATTCTTCTAGTTTCAGCTTTTATTTTTCACACAAAAAGGGAATGCTAACCAAAAATGTTGCATATATGTAGAGTTTGGAGAAGGCTGTGCGGTCTCACCTCCTGGTGATATTTACAGTCTTGGCATATTGCTGCTTGAGATGTTTACCGGAAGGATCCCAACAGACAACACATTCGGAGATTCATTTGGCCTTCACAAGTTTGTTGAGGATGCTCTTCCAGATAAAACCATGGAGATAGCTGACCCAATAATCTGGCTGCACAGCGAACAACGTGGTAACGTTACTAGTACAATCCAGGAGTGCTTGGTATCAGTCTTGAGGCTGGGCATATCCTGCTCAAAGCAACAGCCTCGAGACCGAATATTGACAAGAGATGCAGCGGCCGAGATGCATGCAATCAGAGATGCGTATATTTCATTTTTGGCTAGCTTATAGTGGAAAACAGAGCAGAAAGAGAAGCCTCGACTCAAGCCATTGACAACAGCATTGAACAAACAAGCTGGTACAAGACATGATCCTGCAATAAATAAAATATATATGTATCATTTCAGTTAGTAACTGTTCTCACTTCTCAGAGTTAAGTTTCTTCACATTTGTATCGAATAAATGTAAAACACAAAACCATGGTGTTCTGTAACTGTAATAGTACTGTAAAAAGTTTTAGAGATTTCAGAAATCAAACAGTACACATGCTGGCATTGTTAATTCGTTGATTCAAGTAAATTAGAGGACAAAAGATTTCAGACTGCGCATGAAGCGTTCTCCATGTGCAGACAAACATTAGATGGAGGCACGCAACAGGAACATAAATTTCCTGATTTCTTTAACAATTCCCGTAACAATAAATCGATAAACTGGATAATGCTATCACGCATCAGAACAGCATAGATGCGCACATCACAATTAAGCTGTCAGAAAAACTCTGAAACACTCTAAATGCATCAGAACAGTTCAGATACTTCAGGCAACAATTATCAAAACGCAGCAGCGCATCAGCTAAATCCCCGGAATTACTAACAGTGTTACAAGGTAAGCTGAGCCAGAAAAGCAATTAATACCAACGAATTGCCTGATGGCTGCAGGTTGCAACCTAAGAGGTGAGCTTCGTGCCCTAGGAGACAGCGCGCTTGACGAGCTCGCCGGTGATACCGAATAAGAGAGAGGTCTGGGTCTCACGGAAGAGGAGGGAGAGAGGGGCCGCGCAGAGGATGATGGAGGAAGCCATTGAAGGCGATGGGAGGGAAGCTCGGGAAGAGAGGTTCGTGGTTGGAAGAGAGACAGATTTAAAATGTTATGGATGAGACTTATTGGTCTGAAGTTGCCTACCGCCTCCACATCCGTCTTCTTAGGAATAAGCACGATTTTGGCTGAATTTAGAAGTCCATCACCCATCTCCGGATGCCATTCGAAACTGATTTATCCTCATAAGTAAAATACGCCTCCCATTCGAGCAGTTTGAAACTGAATTACTGATACTTGGACACTGAAAATCTGCAAACCTCTTGAGAATTATTGCCTTCTCCACAGACTGACAAGAAAGTGAAGTTTGAAAATGTACACATATTTGGTAGGACTTGAGCGGACATGACCACATCAACCTGCCACAAGTCAACAAAAGAAGCTAAACTTTAGAGATATCAAATCACTAAGGCAAGCACGCCAAGTGTGAATCCAACATTCAACAGTGAAAATATAGGTACAAATCTAACTCCATGAAGCCCCGGAAGCATCAAGAAAAATATGTTCCACCCTCAGAATAAGCCACATATATTACAAAATACACCGGAAGTATTTAGAAGCATTTCTGAAGGAACAGGATCCAGCTTTCTATCCATTGGACTAAGCAGTCAAACTAGGAGAAACTGAAGCTACAGCGGAAAATAAAACCGATGCCAGTCAATAGCACATCACGCAATCTCAGGACGAATTTTGACCCTGGAATAGTATAAGACTTTGACCCCGAGTATCTTCTATCGTCGTTGTCATTACTGATCGGCAGAAGTTGTGAACTTTGGAAAATTTCATCAGTCAAAAGAGCACACATGCCTAACTTCCATCCAACGAAAGTGAACCAAGCGATGAAGACATTGTTGACCCTTTCAGCAAATGTTGAACCGGCCCAAGGCCCAGCCCACTTCGGGTGACCTAGAAGAGAGCAGAGCAGGAGGAGACAGAGAAAATCGATCCACACAAGACACACCAGCCGCCAGCCACCATGAGAGCGATGAGGTGAGCTCCTCCCTGTACTTCCACATGGTATCAGAGCGAGGGTTACCGGAGGCGGTGGCATAGTTGCCGGCGAGGCGGCGGTGTCCAGTCGGGAGACGGCGGAGCATCTGGGCGGCTGCGCGCGGAGCTGTGGCTGCCAGCGCTTGAGGGCGAGGTGAGCGGGGCTGCAGCTCCAGCTTGTGGCTGCTCGTGCAGGGGGAGAAGAAGGAGATCGAGCTGCTGCTGCTCGAGCTGTGCGTGGTGACTTGCTGCTGCAGGTCAGGGTCACGATAGTAAGTTGGCTGTGCAGATCGAGCTGCTAGCGTGTGGGCTGCTACTAGCTGGTTGTGCTAGCGTGTGTGTTGCTGCTGGCAGGTTGTGTGCTGCTGATTGGAGTGTGTGTGTTTGGGTGACTTGTTTCTGCTGGGATTTGCTACTGCGTGTAGCTGGTCGGGGATTGCATCGACCGTGTGTTGTTGACCTCCAAGCTGTGGGAAAATGGGTGATGCGAAGATCCTTGCTGATGCTGTGGAGAATCTCACCATGTTTCTCACCTCCAAAACTGAAGGTTCGGCTGCTGGGACCATCGTTCCTCAAGGGGAAGTGGTACAGAAGCTTGTGTTGTTGCCTACTGAGATCAAACTTGAGGGTACTACCAACTATCTAAGTTGGTCGCGGAGGGCTTTGCTGATTGTGGAGCAGAAGGACCTGGAAGAGTATGTGCTCGGCACAATTTGTGCTCCAGAAGACAAGACTGGTGCAGAGGGAAAGAAGTGGAAGGCCATCAACTCTTTGGTTGCTGGATGGTTGCTGAACTCCGTGGTGCCCTCTATTGCTCGCTCCGTGGAGGGACTAACCACAGCTGCAGAGATGTGGAAGACTCTGTCTACTCAGTACTCCGGCAAAGGAAATGTCATGCTTATTGCTCAGATTGATGAGAAGATCCATCGTCTTCGCCAAGGTGAAATGTCAGTGATGGCATATGTGGCAGAGCTGCAGGCTTTGTGGGCAGATCAGGATAATTGTGACCCTCTCGAACTCTATGATGCAGCCAGCATCGAGTCAGGGCACAAGTGGATTGCGCGAAGGCGTGTGCTGAAACTTTTAGATGGACTCGATCGTCGGTTTGATGGCAGGAAGGCTTCCCTGATGCACCAAACTTCCCTGCCTACTATTGATGCGGCTATTGCAGCAATGAATCAAGAGGAGGTGCGCCTATCTCTTGAGAAAGCAGATGAGAAGGTTGTGTCGGCTCCCACGTTTGCAGTTACTGAGCGCAGGGAGTGGAGAGACACTAGGGACTGTTTCACCTACGGGGAGGCAGGTCACTTGAAGTGGAACTGTTCAAACCGTGGCAGAGGCAGGGGATATTACAGAGGGGGAGGGAGCAGGACTTATGGAGGCAGAGGGGGATACTGAGGGAGTCAGAATGGTAGAGGCAGAGGTGGATATTCAGGACACTCAGGGGGTCAGAAGGCACACTTGGCAGTTGAAGAGGGCAATGGGACGTCAAAGGACACAAAAGTAGATGATGCTACCTATGGAGACTTTGCTCACTGGGCCTCTGCGAATGAAGGTAATTCTGAAAGGGCATCTCTCGCTGCTAATGAAATTGATACAGAATGGGTCCTAGACTCCGGTGCCTCTAAGCATGTTGGGGGTAAATTCTCCGTTTTTGAGTCTTACAGTAAACATCCTTCTAATCACAAGGGTACCATACAAACAGCTGATGGTACAAAACAGCCTGTTGCCGGGGTTGGCACAGTAAAGTGTACTCCCAACATCTCTCTATCCTCAGTTTTGCATGTGCCAGCGTTTCCTGTCAATTTGGCATCTTTAAGTGCACTGATTGATCAAATTGACTGTAGTGTGACTTTTGACAAGTTCGGTTGCTTGATTCAGGAGCGACAGACGAGGCAGATGGTTGGGACTGGCACCAGGCGTAGGGGCCTTTGGTACATGGACAAGGGCGTGCAACCGGATTTGGTGTATGCTGCAACCATGGAGGACAAGGAGAGGCGTGCGATGATCCATCACTGTAGGATGGGGCATGTATCTTTCGATAAGATGCGTAGAATATTTCCTGATGTTATGAGTGGAATAAGCAAGGACAATTTGTCATGTGATGCTTGTGAATATGCTAAGCACACAAGAGCCTCGTATGTGAGTAAGGGGCTGAGGAGTATATCTCCTTTTATGCTGATTCATTCAGATGTATGGACATGTCCAGTGGTGTCAGTTAATGGAATGAAGTATTTTGTTACCTTCATTGACTGCTATTCTCGTATGACGTGGGTTTACTTGATACGCCATAAGGATGAGGTGTTTAACTGTTTTCAGAACTTTCATGCGTATGTGAAGAATCAGTTTCAGGTGCAGGTGCAGGTGATCAGGACTGATAATGGCACCGAGTATGTGAACAACAACTTTGGGAATTTTTTGTCTGTCCAGGGAATTCTTCATCAAACATCCTGCCCAGATACTCCTCCCCAAAACGGTGTGGCAGAACGCAAGAATCGCCATGTTTTGGAAGTAGCTCGCTCGTTGATGTACACGATGAATGTTCCAAAGTTTCTGTGGAGTGAAGCAGTCATGACAGCCACATACTTGATCAACCGAACCCCTCCAGGATACTGGGTATGAAATCCCCATGTGAGTTGCTGTTTGGAGAAAATAAGTTTGTTGTCCCTCCAAAGTTATTTGGAAGTACCTGTTTTGTTCGGGATCATAGGCCATCTATTGGGAAGTTAGACCCACGAGCATTGAAATGTGTGTTTATGGGTTATTCATCGAGTCAGCAAGGGTATAAGTGTTGGAGCCCCTCTGCAAAACGCATGTTTGTAAGTATGGATGTCACCTTCAGGGAATCTGAGCCATTCTATGGTGAACCGACTGATCTCAGTCTGTTATTTGCAGAACTTGACCACCTACACCCTGTGCAAGATGGTCATGAGAGGGAGAATGTTGTACCACGTACTCAGGGTGATCCTGTGGGGACTAACACTAATGATGATGTGCAGGTTTCGGTTCAGCCAACAGTGGGTACAATTCAAATTGGTTCTCTCCAGGTTCCTGTTCTTGTTCGAGATCGTTGGCCGCAGAATCTCCGCGTGTACTCAAGACGGCAACCACCAGTGCAGGGGGAGCATCAAGTCAGTGATACGAGCTCATCCGACACTGCGGGACAGCAGGCACATGTGCAGGGGGAGCAGCAAGGCAGTGATGCTATCTCATGTGAAAGTGTGGATCTTCCTATTGCTTTGAGGAAAGAACCACGGGCCAAGGCAGGAATGCCTCCTGAAAAATACAGGGATGAGCAGAATACTATAGTGGCAAAGAAGGCACTACAATCTATTCGGGATGACCATGATATTGGAAATTTTGTGTCTTATGAGGCTCTGTCTCCCTCCTACAAAGCGTTTGTTGCCTCTCTACAAACTGTGTCAACACCAAAGGATTGGAAAGCTGCAAAGCAAGATCCAAAGTGGCGTGATGCAATGATAGAGGAGTTGGAAGCACTAAAGAAAAACAAGACATGGGTGCTAACCACATTGCCAGCAGGAAAGAAAGCTGTGAGCTGTAAGTGGATTTATACTGTGAAGCAGAATCCTGAGGGGAAGGTTGAACGGTACAAAGCTAGATTGGTCGCTAGAGGGTTTAGTCAAACTTATGGAATTGACTATGATGAGACATTTGCGCCAGTGGCAAAGATGAACACAGTAAGGATATTGGTTTCCTGTGCTGCTAACTTTGGGTGGAAGCTACATCAACTAGATGTCAAGAATGCTTTTTTGCACGGTGACCTGAAGGAAGAAGTGTATATGGAGATACCACCAGGCTTTGGTACCTCGGAGACCACAGGGAAAGTATGTAGGCTGAAGAAGTCCTTGTATGGATTGAAACAATCACCGAGGGCATGGTTTGATAGGTTCAGACGTGCCATTTGTGGTATGGGATATGGTCAATGTAATGGTGACCACACGGTGTTCTTCAAACACTTTGACCATAGAATCACAATTCTTGCCGTATATGTGGATGACATCATCATTACGGGAGATGATCAAGAAGAAATCAAGAGATTAAAGGAGTGCCTGAGTAAGGAGTTTGAGGTAAAAGATTTGGGCAACCTAAAATACTTTCTTGGCATAGAAGTGGCCCGGACAGAGAAGGGAATCTCTTTGTGCCAACGAAAATACACCTTAGATCTCTTGAGTGACATGGGCATGATGGGATGCCGTGCAGCTCCCAACCCGATTGAACAAAATCATCAAGTGACAGCATAATCAGGTGAGCTAGTGAACAAGGAAGATTATCAAAAACTGGTTGAGAGGTTATTATATTTGTGTCACACTAGGCCTGACATTACATACGCCGTGAGCGTAGTGAGCAGATACATGCATGAACCAAGAAGTGGGCACCTTGATATAGTGCACAGAATCTTGAGGTACCTGAAGGGGACTCCGGGAAAGGGGTTGTGGTTTGCAAAGAGTGGACATCTTGAAGTGGATGGTTATAGTGACTCAAGCTGGGCTGATTGTCAAGATGATAGAAGATCAACAGCAGGCTATTGTGTGTTTGTGGGAGGAAATTTAGTGTCCTGGAGAAGCAAGAAACAACCAGTTGTGTCTAGATCAACAGCAGAAGCTGAGTATAGAGCCCTTTCCCAAGGGTTGAGTGAGATGCTCTGGGTGAAGCACCTTCTGGGTGAATTGAAGCTTCTGAGGAAGGGGCCTCTGAGAGTGTGGTGTGATAATCAGTCGGCTATCAGCATTGCAAATAACCCAGTTCAACATGATAGGACAAAACATGTGGAGATTGATCGCTTCTTTATAAAGGAGAAACTTGATACTGGGATCATCAGTCTCACTCATGTTAGCACTGAACAACAGTTTGCTGATTGTTTAACAAAGGGATTAGGAACAAAGGATTGTAACTTAGCATGTGACAAGATGGGGTTGATAGATATCTACCATCCATCTTGAGGGGGAGTGTTGAACCGGCCCAAGGCCCAGCCCACTTCGGGTGACCTAGAAGAGAGCAGAGCAGGAGGAGACAGAGAAAATCGATCCACACAAGACACACCAGCCGCCAGCCACCATGAGAGCGATGAGGTGAGCTCCTCCCTGTACTTCCACAGCAAATAATTATAAATTCTGGACAGGCACGCATGACGAGATTATATGTGAAGCAAGGAATTGCTACTTAGGAACCAAACCTGGAACCAACATGGGCATGGCAATGGGCGTCATGAGCTTGATATGGTCACTTCTCGCCATCCTGATGATCTCCATGGTGAGCGCTGGTGACGAGGCTGCGTTGCTTACTTTCAAAGCACAGGTCAGTGATGGCGGCTCACTGGCCTCCTGGAACACCAGCTCCGACTTCTGCAGCTGGGAAGGCGTGACATGCAGCCACCAGACGCCCAAACGAGCAGTGGCGCTGACCTTGCACCACAGGGCGCTCACCGGAATACTTACACCAGCCCTCGGGAACCTCACATTCCTGCAGACTCTCAACCTGAGCTTCAACGGGCTCCAAGGGAAGATTCCGGGGAGCCTTGGGCACCTCCGCCTCCTGCAGAACCTCGATCTCTCCCGTAACCAGTTTGAAGGCTCGATCCCTCCGGGGCTCGGCAGCATGCAGAGCCTGCAGATTTTCAAACTGTCCGAAAACAACCTCTCTGGTATGCTTCCACTCGCTCTCAACAACTTGTCGTCCATGGAAACATTTGATGTAGGAAGCAATATGCTGTACGGGAGCATTCCGGCTGATATCGGCAACAAGTTCCCCAACATTAAATATCTTAATTTTGGTGCCAATCAGTTCACTGGAACCATTCCTTCATCACTATCCAATCTATCTGACCTTGCGATACTCGTCCTTGAGCGGAATAGATTTCGCGGTTATATGCCTTCCAATCTGGGGAGTCTGGGATCTCTCCAAGATCTGTACTTAACTGGAAATAAGATTGAAGCCAATGACGGAGAGGGGTGGGAATTTATCACTTCTTTAGCAAACTGCAGCCAACTGCGGCGTTTGATACTCAGCAGCAACTCTTTTGGAGGACGACTACCGGGTCGAATTGTAAACCTCTCAACGACTCTCCAGATGTTACGCTTGGATGACAATAGGATCTCTGGGAGTATTCCTTCGGACATCGGCAATCTGGTTGGTCTGAACATACTACTGACAGCGAATAATTCCATGTCAGGGGTGATACCAGAGAGCATCGGAAAACTAAAAAACTTGATTGACCTTGCCCTATATAGTAATGTCTTGACAGGGCTCATACCACCATCTGTAGGAAATTTGACAATGTTAACTAGGCTGGCTGCATTCTGGAACAACCTGGAAGGACCAATACCAGCAAGTCTTGGGAACCTGAAGAACCTATTTCTTCTAGATTTGTCAACAAATTACCGTCTGAATGGTTCAATACCCGTGGAAATTTTTTTGTTGCCTTCACTCTCATGGTACTTGGATTTATCATACAATTCTTTTTCTGGGCCCCTCCCGCCAGAAGCTGGTACCATGACTAAACTCAATGAATTAATTCTATCAGGAAACCAGTTGTCCGGCCAAATACCTAGCAGTATAGGAAATTGTGTAGTTCTACAACAACTATTACTGGATAAGAACTCTTTTTGCAGCACCACCAGAGATGCCCTCTCTGCGACCAGATGCCGGAGACAATGCACCACCTCATTCTGGAGTGCCCTCTCTCTCGGCAAGTCTGGCACGAGGTGCTATCTTGGCTACGCATGACCTGTCGCCCGCCCGCAACTGAAGCCTCGCTGCATGATTGGTGGATTACTGCACGGCAGAACACACCGAAGCCACTGCACAAGGGCCTAGCTTCAATCACCCTACTCACGCCTTGGATGATTTGGAAGCATAGGAATGGATGCATCTTCGAGAATGAAAGACCATCTGCTAGCAGCCTTGTCCTTCGAATCAAAGAGGAAGCAGCCTTATGGGCTCGCGCTGGTGCAGCTGGCTTGAGAGCTGTCCTGCCGACAACCTGGGACGTACATTGATTCAAATATCCTGTAACCCACCTCCTAGGAGGATTGTAACCTAAACTCTACCTTTTCAATAAAATGAAACGCAAAGGTCCTTTGCGTTTTCGCAAAAAAAAATAAAAAAAATAAATAAGAACTCTTTTGAAGGAAGTATACCCCAATCTCTAGGAAACATAAAAGGGCTCAATATATTGAATCTGGCCGTGAATAAATTTTCTGGTAGGATCCCTGAAGACATTGGTAACATTCGAGACCTACAAGAGTTGTACCTAGCTAACAACAGCTTTTCAGGACCACTTCCAGCAGTTCTGAAGAATTTGTCATCACTGTCCAAATTTGACGTATCTTTCAATAATTTGCAAGGCGAGGTTCCCGATGGAAGTGTTTTCAGAAACATAACTTACCTAGCAGTTGTTGGGAATATCAACTTGTGTGCCAGTGCACCTCAACTTCACTTGGCTCCGTGCTCTACAAGAACCTTAAGTAAGAACAAAAGAAAGAGGGCAAGGTCTCTAGTAATTTCTCTAGCAACAACTGGAGCAATCGTGTTATCACTTTCAGTTATTGTTCTTGCTTGGATAGTTTGCAAGAAGCTTAAACAAAGGCAGAAGACACTGGTGCAATATTCAGTTACTGATGACCATTACATGAGAATTCCATATCATGCATTATTGAGAGGAACCAACGGATTTTCAGATGATAATTTGCTCGGGAGAGGAAGTTATGGTGCAGTTTTTTTTTGAGAAGTGTTATGGTGCAGTTTTCAAGTGCATTTTGGCCAATGAGGAAAGAACCTTGGCTGTCAAGGTGTTTAACATTGGTCAATCCAGTTATTCCAAGAGTTTTGAGGCTGAATGCGAGGCCATGAGAAGGATACGACACCGCTGTCTCATAAAGATCATTACTTCTTGCTCGAGTGTCAACCATCAAGGTCAAGAGTTCAAGGCATTGGTTTTTGAGTTCATGCCCAATGGTAACTTGGATGTTTGGCTTCACCCAAAATCTGAAGAGCCCACTAAAAACAACACGCTCAGCCTTGCCCAGAGGCTTGAGATTGCTGTCAATATTGTGGACGCGGTAGAATATCTCCACAACTACTGTCAGCCATTGGTAATCCATTGTGATCTAAAGCCAAGCAACATCCTTCTTGCTGACGACATGAGCGCCCGAGTTGGAGACTTTGGCATATCAAGAATCATTCAAGAAAATACAAGTGAGGGAATGCAAAATTCCTATAGCTCAACTGGAATTAGAGGTTCCATAGGCTATGTTGCTCCAGGTGACTGAAATTCTTCTAGTTTCAACTTTTAATGTTCACACAAATACAGCATGCTAACCAAAAATGTTGCATATATGTAGAGTATGGAGAAGGCTCTGCGGTCTCACCTCCTGGTGATATTTACAGTCTTGGCATATTGCTGCTTGAGATGTTTACAGGAAGGAGCCCAATAGGCGACACATTCAGAGGTTCATTGGGTCTGTGCCAGTTTGTTCAGGATGCTCTTCCAGATAGAACCTTAGAGATAGCTGGCCAAACAATCTGGCTGCACGGCGAACCACATGATGTTACTAGTAGAATCCAGGACTGTTTGGTTTCTGTCTTCAGGCTTGGCATACGGTGCTCAAAGCAACAGCCCCGAGACCGGACATTGACAAGAGATGCAGCAGCGGAGATGCACGCCATCAGGGATGCGTACATCGCGTTCTTGGCTAGCTTATAGTGGAGGCGGAGCAGAAAGAGAAGCCTCGAATCGAGCCATTCGGATCGGCATTGAACAAACAAGCTGGTACAAGACATGATCCTGCAGTAGATAATATTTATATGTATCATTTCAGTTAGTAAATGTTCTCATTTCTCAGAGTTATGTTTCTTTACAAGTGTATCAAATAAAGGTAAAAGGCAAAATCCATAGTATTCTGTAATAGCAGTATAGCAAGTTTCTCCTTCGCAAAAGGGTACATATTGCTTCAAGCAAATTAGTGGTCAAAAAATTCAGACTGCGGATGATGCATTCTCCATGTACAAACATTAGATGGAGGCACGCAACAGGAACATAAATTTCCTGATTTCTTTAGCACTTCCCATAAAAACAAATCGATACACTAGATATGCTATCACGCATCAGAACAGCATAGATGCGCACATCACAATTAAGCTGTCAGAAAAACTCTGAAACACTCTAAATGCATCAGGACAGTTCAGATACTTCAGGCAACAATTATCAAAACGCAGCAGCGCATCATGCTAAATCCCCGGAATTACTAACAGTGTTACAAGGTAAGCTGAGCCAGAAAAGCAATTAATACCAACGAATTGCCTGATGGCTGCAGGTTGCAACCTAAGAGGTGAGCTTCGTGCCCTAGGAGACAGCGCGCTTGACGAGCTCGCCGGCGAGACCGAATAAGGGAGAGGTCTGGATCTCACGGGAGAGGGGGGAAAGTGGGGCAGCGCAGAGGAGAATGGAGGAAGCCATTGGAGGCAATGGGGATTTTTTGACACATTGGACCACTTGCCCGAGTGAATTGTCAAAAAGGACCACCTGTGAGTCAAATTGCCAAATCTACCGCGGCGACGTCTGCGCAGGCGACACGTGGACAAGGCCGCCGTGGGCGACGGCGGCCACCAAGGCCGGCGCCACCGGTGGCGGCATGTTGGACGGCGCGGTGACGTGGAAGGCTGGAGGGCCCTGCCGCCATGGCGGCTTCTGCATGTCCACATCGAAGGCAGGAGGCCGCCGCGGGCGGTGGCGGCCTTCTCCTGCAAGTTCTGATCACAACTCTGGAGTTTGTATGATCGTTTGGTCCAGCGAAATGAATGCACAGATGGCTGGAATGAGCAGTGAGGCCGTGCCACGTTAGTATGGTACATTTTTTAAGATATCCATGCGGATGCTGCCGATCTTGGAATGCAGAGATCGAGCATGGGACAATCGGTGGTGGAGCGAAGGCCGCCACCGTCCGCGGTGGCCTCCTGCCTTCGACGTGGACATGCAGAAGCCGCCATGGCGGCAGGGCCCTCCAGGCTTCCACGCCACCGCGCCGTCTGACATGCCGCCGCCACCGGTGGCGGCCTTGGTTGCCGCCGTCGCCGACGGCGGCCTTGGCCACGTGTCGCCTGGCGCAGACGCCGCCACGGTAGATTTGGCAATTTGACTCACAGGTGGTCCTTTTTGACAATTCACTCGGGCAAGTGGTCCAATGTGTCAAAAAATCGGCGATGGGAGGGAAGCTCGGGAAGAGAGGTTCGTGGTTGGAGGGAGAGAAGGGAAGGCGTTTCTCATGGCCGTTTATAGTTTGGTAGATTACGTATACGAACTGAGAAGACGTAATGCCCTTGAGTATGAACGTGAGATATGGCTCGGATTTTTTTTTTCTGAAACTGGCTGAAAGCCGACTTAATTAAGTTCATAAAGATGAAATCAAAAGTACAACCGCATTGTCTTCAGATTACATTACACACACAGACACATGCCAAGTTAAATACAAAAAGTATAACCATAGTTCAGAAAAAATGTGCAACTCACTTTTGACTTTTCGATTTTTTTTTTTTTTGAATTTTTTGACACTCAGGGGCGATGCCAACTTTTCACACTCGTGTTAGACTCAGACAGACCCTTTAATTAGCTACTTGAAAGATTGCAATACTCTCAGGGGCGATGTACAACTCCCCTGCTGCCCAACTTCAGAAAAAAATATGCAGCTAGTTTTTTTAGAGAGCAACAGTAGCATTTTTTTAGGAGAAAAGTATATATACCCTCACAACTTTCTAATTTGGAACAGAGAACCCCCACAGCTAAAAAGTGGCTCACATGATCCCCACAAGTTTCTAAAACCGGACAGATGACCCCCTAACCCATCTTAAGCTGTTTTGGCTGGTTGTTTTGCACACCCGGCAACGGGATGGTTCCAGGGTGGACTCATAAGATTGACTTTTTCTGTCGTTTCGTCATGGGACCCGGACGTCAGCGAAATGAAATAAATTTCTTCCGTTTTTTCTCTTCTCTTGTCTCCAACTTGCTCTGCTCCAGGCCGAGTAAACGCCGGCATGCCCACCAGCGCGAGGTCGGCGTCGGAGCGCGAATAACTGATGCATGTAAAATGCATACATGAACTTTGCACTATATTACTTATATTCCAATCATATTTGCATCATATAAGGGTTATATCAATGTTTTATAATGATTTTTGGGAATATTATATTTATTTCCTATTTTTATGGAATTAACCCTGCGCAGGCAGAAAACCCTATTTCTTTATTTTAATGTTTCAGGGACCCAAACGACGTCCAAATGACCTGCAAATTTACGAGCGTTAATATTTGGAAGGAAAAAGACTTGGGGGCGAAGGAAGCAAACAGGCGGAGACCCGAGGGCCAAAAGAGGTGGGCCCACGCGGCCCCTGTACCTGGCCGCGTGGGACCCCCTATCTTGGGGCTCGACGCTCCGCTGCCGTCGATCTTTTCTCCACCGACTAGGTTTTGACCTAAAACCGACTATAAAAATAGTCCCCGACGCCCTTCGGAAAGGAGCGCCGCCGAAACACAGAAACACCGAAACAGAGACCTGGAGCTGCAGATTGGAGGGGGAAATCTCCGGCGGGGCGCTGCCGGCGTGGTCTCCATCTTCTCCATCGACTTCTCCACCGTCTCCATGATGAAGAGGGAGTAGTCCACCTCTAGACTATGGGTTTGTGGAAGTAACTTATGTATCTCTCCTCTCTTTGAGCTTCACTAATTAGCACCGTATGAGCTGCTGAACATGATTACGGTCATCTTTGTAATACCTATGTGGTGGATCTTTTCATGAGTTAATATATGTTTGAGATTGCAAATGTTTTGTTTCAGTTATGGATATAGATGCATATTATGTACCCCGTTCCTATTTACTTGTTTTGATCAAGCATGTTTATGAGAGCGTGTGTGGGGTGATGTGTGCATTAGTTGGCGTAACGGAGGATGGCTAGTGCGGTGAACGTGAGAGATAGTTCCGCGATCCACTTGGGTATGTTTACCTTACTTTGTTGCCTCACTAGGGATAAAGAAAAATACCATGTTACCGGAGATGTGGGTGTGACCATTGCCACTACTCCATGACTAGATCTAGCATGTTCTTATTTTAACTTCATGTCATGATACTTAAAGCTATACTCCGAGTTATCTTAATTACTGAGGTGTTATGATTTAGTTCGCATCTTGGTGGAGTATAAGTGAGACTAATAAACAAAAGGTCTCTATGTTAGGACGTGATGCTCATATAATTAGTAACTTGTCACTAAACTATTGTGTTGCAATATCATATGTCAACTCTAGTGTTCCATTGTCTACCACTTTATTAAATAGAGAGTGCATTTGTGAAACCATGAACCCCGGTCCATTTTTAATCATAAGAAACACCTTTCCAACAACTTTTATCACTTTTACATTTTCTGCCATTATTAAATCCGAAAATAGAAAAACACTTTTACATCTTGCATACATCATATAAAACCCAAAAATATCATTTATCATTGTTATCATCATCCTTGCATATTTATTTACCATCATTGCATATTTATTTCTTGTTTGCATTGATGACGTGAAAGTCACACGTTCGTTGGGAACCCCAAGAGGAAGGTATGATGAGTGCAGCAGCAAGTTTTCCCTCAGTAAGAAACCAAGGTTTAATCGGACCAGTAGAAGATCAAAGTTACTTCTGAAGGTTGTTGGTGGCGAAATGTGGCGCGGCGCAACACCAGGGATTCCGGTGCCAACGTGGAACCTGCACACAAGACAATCAAACTACTTTGTCCCAACGAATCAGTGAGGGTGTCAATCTCACCGGCTTGCTGAAAACAAAGGATTAAAAGTGTGGTGTGGAAAATGATGTTTAATTGCAGAGAATGAAAGAGAACAATGATTGCAGTAGGTTGTATTTCATATGTAAAAGAATGGACCGGGGTCCACAGTTCACTAGTGGTGTCTCTCCATAATAAATAACTAACATGCTAGGTAAACAAATTATAGCTGGGCAATTGACAATATTGAAAAGTGCATAACATGCATGTGCAAGTTGTGGTGTCTACTATGAGATTCATTTGGGCATTACGACAAAGTACACAGACCGCTATCCAGCATGCATCTGTGCCTAAATAGTCCACCTTCAGGTTAGCATCCGCACCCCTTCCAGTATTAAGTTGCAAGCAACAGACAATTGCATTAAGTAAAGTGCATAATGTAAACAACACATTCATCCTTAGACAAAGCATCATTAGGTTACCACTAGTGGCAACAGCACATCCACAACCTTAGGGGTTGTTGTCACTCCCCCAGATTAAATGGAGACTGAACCCACTATCTAGCATAAATACTCCCTCTTGGAGAGCATGCAAGATCATAAATAACATAGACATAATATTTCAGTATTCAACTTGACATGGTATCAATATTCATCGGATCCCAGCAAACACAACATGTAGCATTACAATAAGATGATCTTGATCATGATAGGCAACTCACAAGATCTAAACATGATGGCACAAGAGGAGAAGACAACCATCTAGCTACTGCTATGGACCCATAATCCAAAGATGAACTACTCACACATCACTCCGGAGGCAGGCATGGCGATGTAGAGCCCTCCGGTGATGATTCCCCTCTTCGGCAGGGTGCCGGGAAGAGCTTCAGAACCCTCCCGAGTTAGGGTTGACGGCGGCGGCGGCGGCTCTGGAACTTTTCGTGGTTTTTGACTCGGGTGTTTAGGGTTTTCCCGAGAAAGGCAATTTATAGGCGAAGGGGCGGCGTCGGTGGAGGCCCGAGGTCTCCACACCACGTGGTGGCGCGGCAGGAGGTGGGACCGCGCCACCAAGTGGTGAGGGCGGCCCACGGCCCTCCGTCGTCTCTCCTTCGGACTCCGTGTACGTGTCAGAAAAATAGGAACTTGGCTTTTTGTTTCGTCCAATTCCGAGAATATTTCCAGAACAACTTTTCTGAAACCAAAAACAGCAGAAAACAGGAACTGGCACTGTGGCATCTTGTTAATAGGTTAGTCCCAGAAAATGCATAAAAATGATATAAAGTGTATATAAAACATGTAGCAATTGGCATAATATAAGCATGGAACATCAGAAATTATGGATATGTTGGAGACGTATCATGCATCACATACTATCTTGATATCATTCTTACACCTTGTGCTTGACAACCACAGGTGAGGTTGAGGACCAAAACATTTACTTTGTTTTGTAGGTAACCAAAAAGAAGGATAGGAAGATAAATCTTTCACTACTGATTCCCGAGAGTTCGATATTAAACCCTCGAGTCACCCTCGTGGGGAAAACACGTCTTCCACTTACTACACACTCTGCACTTGGAGTCTCAACCTAACCCCGTTTACTTTTTCACGCAGGTAGCTACCTGAAGGCTATCACATCTACGGGTATCAAGACTGTTTTCTAGCGCCGTTGCCGGGGAGTCATAGCTGAAAAGATTTATCCAAGGGTGCACTTGCTTCCCTTGCACCAGCTCTGTTTTCTGGCGCCTGATTTGTCCAAGGATATCACAACAAAGTCAACTTCATCACCAACTTGTGCTAACACCTAAGCTTGGGGAGGTTGCACCTACGTGAGCATCATCTTATCCATCTTTACCTTCAAAGCAAACTATTTTGTTTTGTCATTGTCTTGCATATCATATTTCGGTTTGTTAGTATGTCTACTTTCTATCAATGGAAAACTATTATGAAAACGCCATGACGGCTACTGAATTTAGAAAATCAAGTGAAGGGAAAAGATTAGGAGAGTACATAGAGCTTCTAAATAAAATTGCTAATGTGCTGCTTAATTATCACGAGGAAGAAATTTGTTGCTCTGAATACTCTAGACACTTTGAATTCCAATGCCCTTCCAATAATGAACATGTTATTGCAACTTATCATACATGGAATTATGCTCACTTAGGGATGGAAGAAGTAGGGCAATTTGTTATTTTTATGGCATCCTATGAATTATACACCTTCATTGATGAACATGAAACCTGCCCTATAGCTTCTCAATTTAAAGTTTTCATTGCTAATATCCTTGATCTCTGCATACTCGAATTTAATGAAAATATCTATGTTGTTGACACAAGGAAGAGAGCTGCCCAAGAAAGCTCTAATATTTTGCAGGAAGAAGATGACAAAAGCTTAAGCTTGGGGATGCCCGTGCAACCCCAAGAAGATGATGAAAATGATGAACAACAGAGAATGAAGAGTTGGATATCCCAACTTCACCTTCAACAGATGATAGTAACACTCAAGATTTTGTTGATGATAAACTTTGCTTTTATGATTCTAATGATGAGGAGGACTATCAACCTATGCCTAATGAGAATATTATTGATAATAATTTTAAAAATGATGAGGAGTATGGTTTAGATATGCTATATGATAATGCTTTAGATGATGGTCCTATGCTTATTGATAATCCTACATGTTTGGAACTTGTTACTACTTTATGTGAGGATAAAAATGATATAATTGTTGTTTGTGAAAGTACTCTTACTCATGAGAGTCCTGCTCTGTTCTTGAATTCTCCTAACTACACCATAGAGGAGAAATTTGCTTATGTTGAGAAATACTTATGTGGTTTGCAATTATCTTTAGTTCCAAATCTTTGTTGCAACCATGATATTAAACTAGATATTGATCTTAATAACTATTTTGAAAGAGGGAGCATGCTAATGAATTCCAAAATAAATTTAATGATCCTCTTTATTTGCCTAAATTATCTAAGTTGAATGATTCTTGTGGTTATATGGTTGAATTTGCTTCTACTACTTGCAACTATTATGAAAAAGGAGGTGATAAGAGCCCTCTGTATGCTACTAATAATTATGGGCTCCAAGTAACTATTGTTAATATGCATTGGAAAACTTCTATTTATTGTGATTCATTGATATACAAAATGCCAATGCATAGAAAGAAAGTTAGACTTCGTTGTTATTACTTTTGTGTTTTGTTTTTCTCTCTACTAGGGTTCAACTTGACTATTATTTTGATCGGTTTGAGAGCACCATGGGATCCTGGTATTATGCATGAAACACTTCCCAAGAAAGAGGGGCACATCAAAGTTCAAGCTCCCTCATGAGTTTCATCTTCAATAAACAACAAGTAAGAAGCCTAGCTATATGGCTATAAAGAAAGCGCTTTGCGGGAGGCAACCCGGTTATTTTTATGTGTGATTTTCTTTGTGTCCTCTTGATGTAACAAGAGACTTAGTTTTTAGTTTAGTTTCTGGAATTTTTAATAAAGTGCCAAGTTTTACTCATTTTGGTTTCAAGAAGTTGCTTATAGCGTTCGGAGATTTTATTCCTGCACGAATCTGTGCACGGTATGATTTTTAGTTCTTATTCTGTAACTCCGAATGAGCTCATATTTGAACTGTAGTTGCAACTTTTCATCCTCTGTATGCATGAATTTTTCGGAATTTTTCGACAAAGTTTAGTAGGGTAGAAAAATACGTTTTGCTGCTGCTGTTTTTCTGGACAGATTCTGTCTCATTTTGTTTGATGCATGCTTTGAGCTTTTAACTTGAATCTTTTTGATCCAATTGAGTTTATGAGTAGGCATACAACATTATATACTTTCTGGACATTCATATGATTTTTTTTAAGGATTATATGCAGCAAGAAATCTATTTGTTTATCACTACTAATGCACCCCACAGAAAAGAAATGGGAGAAACGGTGTTTTGAAGTTTTTTCACAGGGATTGGAGGAGATGCACCAAGAGCTATCCAAGGATGGTGAAGACCATAAGCAAGAAATCTATTTGCACACGTCTAACTTTGTTTTTCGATCGAAACACTTTATCGCATAAACTTGGAGCGTCTTTTTTTTTTTTTGATTTTTATTTTGTGAGACCACCACACTATCATTTATATATGAGAGAGCTACTGGAAATATGGGTTGAAATATGTTGGATGCTATTATAATATTGGGAAAAGGGATGTTTGAGTTGATTTTAAAAGATACATATAGTTGCATGATTCATGAGCTTGTTAATGAGTAATAATTTGCAAATTTTATCAAGAGCTATCACTTATTCATGTTTTGATGCTGAATGTTATTTTACTTTGTTTAACATGGATTAGTTAGTTCTATGGACACTCATGCATGCATTTAGATGGTCAACTTTCTCCCTCTTGCTAGCCCAAAAATTCCAACAAGTAAAAACTTGTTTCCAACACCTTCAACCAAAGTTTTTCCAGTGAGTCCACCATATCTACCTATTAGCTTTATGCTATTCCGAGTATGTTTATCATGTTATTTGTGTTATCTATACCTCTGAATGAAAATGTTTATGTTATTGATTGTTATGGAAAAGTTGGTTATATAGCTCTCACGAACTTGATGCACACTTTACTTTTATTGCATAAATAAAACATGACCCATTGTGATTAAGATTATGATGTTGTGGCTTGATAAATGTCGAGGTTGGGAGTTAGCTCATATGTGCTGTCACATGGCAAGCTTTCAACATGCTCTTCATTTCATTTAGTTGATATCATGTACTTTTGTTTATGGATGCTTATCATGGTGAAATAAATGTGGAGATGAAGTAAGTTTAAATGAGTTTGTATAAATGGTTAGAGAGACGCCTGGGCCGCTAATCTAAGCCATGCATCATTCATGGTGGAAATTTACTTACATACTATGGTGAACCTTCTGTGATACACCTTACAATAAAAAGCTATCCAATGGTAAATAAAAAGGGTGTTGAGATTGTTCATTTGTTTGTTTGTCTTGTCATTTTGATATGGGCTTGTTCCATATCCTGGGACAAGAGGTACCCCAGTTGACGCTCTTAATGATACTATTATTACTTACAATGATATTTAACTTGAACTTGCTTTGTTTCCCAAGTTGAGTAACACATGGAGTAGGTACTTGTATTCAAGGGGCATGAGACATCCAACCTTTACTTTGTCAAGCACACTACTCATATTTGCTTTCACTTTAAACTTAATCATTCAAGATGCTATGATAGGGGAATGAGAGCTTGACACCAAGGATTACCACATTGCAATCATTAACTTAAGTAGAAGAATTTGGAAGTTAGATGAAACTTATTCATGCTTTACCTCTACTCACATATATATCTTTCCAAAGTGTCCACCTTTTATATTCAGATTTTCATCTACACTCTATGACCATTGTAGGATGTTCTTACTTATCATTATGCATACATGTGGTCCATATACTTTCTTTCATGTTACACTTTGTGAATTATCATTGAACATCCTTGCATTGAATACTTGATATCACTTCATAAACTATCTTGCATATTGCTACTCCTTTGAAGAATGAATCATTTGACTCTATGTAGCAATAGTAATCATCTTTGATATCCATTGTTAGTATTAAATTGCAAAGTCCATGTTAGTTTTATCACCTTCATACTCGAGGACGAGTATTGGTTAAGCTTGGGGATGTTGATGCATGTAAAATGCATACATGAACTTTGCACTATATTACTTATATTCCAATCATATTTGCATCATATAAGGGTTATATCATGTTTTATAATGATTTTTGGGAATATTATATTTATTTCCTATTTTATGGAATTAACCCTGCGCAGGCAGAAAACCCTATTTCTTATTTTAATGTTTCAGGGACCCAAACGACGTCCAAATGACCTGCAAATTTACGAGCGTTAATATTTGGAAGGAAGAAGACTTGGGGCGAAGGAAGCAAAAGCGGAGACCCGAGGGCCAAAAGAGGTGGGCCCACGTGGCCCTGTACCTGGCCGCGTGGGACCCCCTATCTTGGGCCTCGACGCTCCGCTGCCGTCGATCTTTTCTCCACCGACTAGGTTTTGACCTAAAACCGACTATAAAAATAGTCCCCGACGCCCTTCGGAAGGAGCGCCGCCGAAACACAGAAACACCGAAACAGAGACCTGGAGCTGCAGATTGGAGGGGGAAAACTCCGGCGGGGCGCTGCGGCGTGGTCTCCATCGACTTCTCCACCGTCTCCATGATGAAGAGGGAGTAGTCCACCTCTGGACTATGGGTTTGTGGAAGTAACTTATGTATCTCTCCTCTCTTGAGCTTCACTAATTAGTACCGTATGAGCTGCTGAACATGATTACGGTCATCTATGTAATACCTTTGTGGTGGATCTTTTATGAGTTAATATATGTTTGAGATTGCAATGTTTTGTTTCAGTTATGAATATAGATGCATATTATGTACCCCGTTCTATTTACTTGTTTGATCAAGCATGTTTATGAGAGCGTGTGTGGGGTGATGTGTGCATTAGTTGGAGTAACGGGGGGTGGCTAGTGCGGTGAGCGTGAGAGATAGTTCCGCGATCCACTTGGGTATGTTTACCTTACTTTGTTGCCTCACTAGGGATAAAAAAAATACCATGCTACCGGAGATGTGGGTGTGACCATTGCCACTACTCCATGACTAGATCTAGCATGTTCTTATTTTAACTTCATGTCATGATACTTAAAGCTATACTCTGAGTTATCTTAATTACTGAGGTGTTATGATTTAGTTCGCATCTTGGTGGAGTATAAGTGAGACTAATAAACAAAAGGTCTCTATGTTAGGACGTGATGCCCATATAATTAGTAACTTGTCATTAAACTTTGTGTTGCAATCTCATATGTCAACTCTAGTGTTCCATTGTCTACCACTTTATTAAAGAGAGAGTGCATTTGTGAAACCATGAACCCGGTCCATTTTTAATCATAAGAAACACCTTTCCAACAACTTTTACCACTTTTACATTTTCTGCCATTATTAAATCCGAAAATACAAAAACACTTTTACATCTTGCATACATCATATAAAACCCAAAAATATCATTTATCATTGTTATCATCATCCTTGCATATTTATTTACCATCATTGCATATTTATTCTTATTTGCATCACATACTATCTTGATATCATTCTTACACCTTGTGCTTGACAACCACAGGTGAGGTTGAGGACCAAAACATTTATTTTGTTTTGTAGGTAACCAAAAGAAGGATAGGAAGATAAATCTTTCACTACTGATTCCCCGAGAGTTCGATATTAAACCCTCGAGTCACCCTCGTGGGGAAAACACGTCTTCCACTTACTACATACTCTGCACTTGGAGTCTCAACCTAACCCCGTTTACTTTTTCACGCAGGTAGCTACCTGAAGGCTATCACATCTACGGGTATCAATAACCCATCCAGATGATGGCGTGAAGGTGCGCGCGAGAGATGCCGCTGCATGGTAGGTTCATCGCGTAGATGTGTAGTCGTCGCCGCGCGCACCAGCCGAGCGACGTGGACGACCGGGCCGGACAACACCGACACAAATGGCGTGCATCGAGCACACCCACCTTGCCGTAGTTGGCCTTGACGATGCGGTGCTCCTCCATGATGGCCACCACTTCCATAGACCCCACGTGGTCGTACTTGTGCGACTCGCTCCAGTAGCTCGCACCTTTTGCCCATCGCACCCGCCGGCCGACGTCCATTCTCGCGAAGCTCCACTCTATTAGGTCGGTCCAGAACTCTTCCTCGGCGCCGCCAAGCTCCACGGCGAGCTCGTGCATCCGGTCCTTGCACGCGCCGGCGACATGCCGTGCACATTGAACAACACCTAATAGTCATGCCCCGTCTTTCGGGCTCCTACGCCGGCGCGGCGAACGCCTACTTACAACCAATCGTGCCGCTTTGCTGCAACAATCTCGCCCTGGAGCCTGTTCATCATGGCCGAGCTGGCATGCACAGCGGGAGTCCGTGGCCCGATGGCCAGACAACAAATTTTGGATCAGATCGCATGAGGAGAGGGAGCACGGGAGAGAAGCGGTTTCGAACTGGTGCAAAACCGCTCGCCTCATGTGCAAAACCACTAGCCAAAACAGGTTAGGCCCTGTTTGTTTCTAGTGGTTTGTAGGGGTTTAGTGGGATTATCCACTAGAGGATTGGCAAAACCCCTTCCCACACCCAATCCCCACAAAATCCCCAATCCCCACAAAAAACAAACAGTAGATAGGGATTGGTGCACAAACATGACAGTTTGAAAACTGTCTCAAATATCAACATGCTTTATAAACCTTGGCAGCGCATAGAGTAGATCATATGTCTTTGCTCAACAATCATGTCACAAACAGAACATATGGAACACCATCTCCAGTTACATAACATCTCAGATACCTAGATCTAGTACAAATCGCAATGAACTTGTGATTCAATCAAAAAGTACGACTTGGTTTTCTCTCTACGACGGTTTAGAACAGATCACGCTACTACTCTTCCTTGATGGCGCCCTTGTCGCTGACGTAGATACCATCCAAGAACTTCCTGATGTCCTTCTTCTTCACATGGCATTTCTGTTGAAGGCAAAAATTGAAAAGTGAGTACTAAGGATGGAGATAATCAATAGAATTGTAAGATCAGCAAAATTGACAAACTATCATACTGCAAGTGCAACAGTGGTAACGATAAAGCAATTGTTCAATTAAATGCATATATTCTACTTCTACATTTGGCAGTAGAGCGAGACAAATCATGTCACCAAACAGGAGCTAATGCTAAAAGTACAACATTCTGCCATAGAATCAGGCATGGTAATAGAGTCGTCATACCTAAACTAGAAAAGATACATAACACCAGAGCATGCTAGCTAGCATAAAGCATATAATTATTGAGAGGTACCCTACAGCCTACAGCATCTACACAACTACAAATAACAGTTCACCCATAATGTAAAGAAACTCTGTCATTGCTAAGCATATACAATCTCATACATGATAAGGTTCACAGTAAAAAGGAAAGTTACTTCTGATGTTGAGCTTTCAGTATGAGAAACAGAGGCGCAAGATAAGAAAGCTTATACATAGTAAGCTGGTCAGTAATCATCGTAAGCTAGACAGACAAGTAAGCTGGTCAGCTGTGATTAAAACGTGCACTAGGTTAACTATACCAATGTGCTCTTGTAAGATAGCTAAGGTTGTAGACGTTGGAATAAGAATAAACAGGAAGAGTAATTATACCTCAAGGCAGCTCTGCAATCTCTTGCTGAAGCCAAAGGATGGCCGTCTCCCGATGCATCGCAGCCGAGGTGAGGAAGGTCTCTCGGTTTTCAGCCGTTTTGAACACTTTGAAAGCCTTGACTCTTTCTTGAGTTGGGATCTCGGCCATGATGTGTACAACTTCAATGCATTTGCTTATTGTGAACTTGTTCACTTCTTTCGTCTTAGCCCTTTCATCCTCAGCTTGCTTTTCTTTGATTTTGACAAACCTGTCTATCACACCAACTAACCCATCGCCACTACTCTTCTTGGGGCTCTTCTTTTGCTTCTTAGTCTTGCTTGTTGAAGGACCAGGTGCCTTTTTTGATTGACTTGTGCATTCTCCACATCAGCATTCGTTGGATTGACTTGTGCATGCTCCACCTGCACCTCAGCATTCCTTTCATTAACTTGTACATGCTCCACCTCCACCTCAGGTTTATCCAGTACTTGCAACTCATCATCTCCACTTTCATCTTCATCACTTTCGATACCTGCAACTTCAGGTTTCAGATATTGCTCGGTAGTAGAGGTGAAGTTATAGCTGCCCTCAGCTGTGTGCTCTGCAAAAGGTGTGTTAATAAGGTTACAAGTGGACTAGATAGAGTAAAAAAAGAAGTTGTGGTAGAGCAAACTTACTATGGTACAAGTCACCAAGTGAATCGTATAGAGGAAAAGCTTTCACCTTGAACCTCTTAATTCTTATACCAAAAGACTGCAAGTGGCATAGATGATTGTTAACATGATAGCAGCTATGACAAAAACATTACTAAATCCAACAAAAGAGATAACCTACAATCTCCAAGTTGTCCCACAAGTGAGGTTCAGCTTGCAACTTGAATTCACTCTCGAGCCAGCCAACCCCACTTTGTTGTCGAGCATCTTTTAGCATTCTGTAATCCGTTTTCAACTCCTTCTCTTTGTCTTGCACTTGCGACTTGTCAAAACTCACGTGGGGGTTTCTCTCATGAAAAAGATCAACCATAGCATTCCATGTCTCCCTACTCCAACCATTTTGTCCTCTATGATAAGTATTGTCATGCTCATGAAGAATCTCAACAAGCGACTTCTCAAGCCTGGCATTCCATTGGGCTCTCTTTTTCGTAGCTGCACAAGCACACACAAAAAATACACATAAAACTTTTGGAGCTGCACAAGATAACACAAATAATTAACACATAAAACTTTTGAATACCTTTTGGAGAAGGTTTTTTGGTAATTTTTGGAGAAAGCCTTTTGGTACGCTTAGGAGAAGGCCTTTTCTTTCCCATCTTGCTTAATTGGCCAGCGTTGAACTTAGGTGACAATTTTGGATACATATCTGTATCATACAAAAACATGCAATTTCAGTAGTGAAAGGATAAAAACATGCAATTTCAGTAGTGAAAGGACACAAACATGCAATTTCGGTAATGAAAGGACACAAACATGCAATTTTATTATCATCACATAGAGTACAACAATCTCGCAATTCAACAATTACAAATATGGCACTAGCTACTCATTTTGGTAATCATTCCACATTTGGAGCGCAATTTGATCCCTCAAATTATTTCCTTGCACATTATTTCCAGGTAGGCCTTGGTAGTTATCATCATCATTAGGAAGATCTATAAATAGAGCTGGGTCTATGTTTTCTTCTTGATTGTCAAGCCATTCGTCGTCTCCATCATGTTGTCTGATGATATTATGGAACACAGCCGTAGCTGCAGGTATCTTCACTTGATTCTTAGTTTTGTGACATGTGCCAACTTTGAGAATAGCAAAGCGCTTTTTTAGAATTCCCAAGAGTCTTTCCACATGATTCCTCAGGACGGCGTGGCGGTGATTGTACAGCTCCTTGTAGTTTTGTGGACGCCGTCGGCCATGTCCAAACTCTTTCAAGTGGTAGCGCACACCTCGGTAAGGACCAAAGAAGAATTGGGTATTCGCGTAGCCACCATCAACCAAGTAGAACTTCCCATCAGTAATTTAAATCCTCTAAGGATGGCTGAACTAAGCACCCTAGCATTTGTGGCAGACCCCTCCCAGCCGCAAGAAATATAAGTTATGTTGAGGTCAAAGTCACAAGCAAACATGACATTTTGACTTAGGGTGCCTTTTCTGTTCCTCCATGGAGCAGCACGGCTAGGTTTCCTAGTGACAGGCACATGAGTCCCATCAATTGCCCCAATGCAATTCTACAAAAAGAAAGTTTGGGAACATATAAGACTGAGTTATGAAATCAATTTTGCAAAGAAGTAGATAAGAAATGAAGTCTTAAAACCTGAAAATATGGAAGAAGCGTGGTCTGTAGTTATTTTTGGATGTGGTTCATCAAGATTGAGAGGCTTCAGAAATCTAGTTGACAAGATGGGAACAATGTCGAAGAATTGATTGATATACTTGCTAAAGATCTGTCCACTATGGTGAAACTCTATCTGAAGATCTTCATATGAAGCATTGTGTGACAGCATATATAGGAAGAAAGCTAGCTTCTCTTCAACTTTGATTCTTGAATCCGAAATTAGGCCTTGATTTCTAAGGTATGATGCCAACCACATGAAAATGTGTGGCTCCATCCTAAAGGCAGTGAGACAATTCTTGAGGTGCCCACTAAGCAATTCCCTAACATGCTCCTTGCCGTACAAGAAGTCATGGTGCCTTTTCTCTCTCTTGCTTCGTCTTAAGTAGAAGTGCAATGCAGGAAAAATGATAAAGATCATCTCCTCATCCTCATCTTCATTTTTTCTTTTCCTAATATGTTCTATGCTCATTTCAGCAGTAATGAAAATAAGAATATGATTCCTGCATATTCATAAGGTACTGAAATGAATATTGCAGCAAGAATATTATAGTAGATAGGTGTACTATTACTTCCAACTAGTAGGACTAGTGAATTTCGAAGTTGGCACAGATACATACCAAATTTAGGAGTTTTCACTAGTTTCCAAGAAGGTGGGAGCTCATCAACGAATGAATATTTAGGAGAGAAATTCAGATAAAGTAATTGTTCCTACACATTTTGGAAGCAAAAGGAATTAAACAATTGTACAACATGCAACTCACATTTGACATTTTCAGACCAAAAACAATTGTACAGCAAACTACTCCACACATATTTAAAGCAAGATCATAAGGGCACCATATATAATTACTTAATTCACTGCACAAAACATTTAAAACATCAGGAGGCTAGACACCATAAGCTAGACAGACAAGTAAGCTGGTCAGTTATCATCATCGGTTGTGATTAAAACGTGCATAACTACTGCTCGCACATACGGCATGAAAATCTGAATCTGTACGCCATCTAAAACCTTCTCCATAGTGTATCTGTACGCCATGTTGAGGGAAAGCACTCAAAGAGCTTCCCGGTTCATAGCCCACAGCTAGCTAGCGATGTCTTCAGTCTGGACAGCGCTCGCCGGCGGCAAGGTATCCAAATTAGGACATCAGCAGAGCAGCAACGTACCCCAGGAAGGAAAGCAGCAGCCGTCTCGCTGGGAGCGAGGTGCCGCTGCGCGTGGACGAGGTGCACGCTCGTCGGGACACGATGCGTGCCAGGAAGGAGGTCGGCGGCATGAAAATCTGAATCTAGATGCCATCCAAGTAACACGAATCCTCACTAGTGGAAACAGGACCTTTGGTGGAGAGGGGTTTTGGGCTCTAGTCCCGGGCGTGGTTCGAACCCGGACTAGAGGAGGGAACTAGTACCGGGCCGGCTGCTGACGCTGCGCAGGTCGGGTCCCGGGTTGTAGGGCACCTCTAGTTCCGGGCCGTGATACCACCCGGGACCGAGGCAGTCAGCGGCAGGGTGGAGACAGGAGGGTGGACCTTTCGTCCCGGGCCGTGGTACAGCCCGGGACTAGAGGTCCCGCTATATCATCTCCCACCCCGGGCCAGCCACCATTTTTGAACTCTCAAGCTCATCTCCATTGTTTCCTCTCTCAAGCTCAAGTGTAGCCCCATTTTTTTCCAAGATTTGTCAAGATAGACGGCACCCATCTCTCCAAGGGTTAGCAACACTTGATCCTTTCACCCGGCGGCCGAATTTTAGCCATTTCCATACAAGTTTAGCTCATTTCATTTTTATAGTGCTACCTAGGTGTTTGATGAAATGCCTAAGCTAGGTAGTTCATTTTTTTATGTATTTTGAGCTCAAATTAATTTATTATTTGTGGATTTTAGTGTCGTCTCGGTCCTCACCGCCGTCGATAGCCCCCGCCATCCCGTGACCGGCACCACCTCGGTGAGCCTCTTTTTTATCTTTATTTTACAAAATTACTTGTATGATTTGAATGCATAATTATTTTTCTTGTATAATTTTCTTATGTTTTTTATATGTATAGTGTCATGGTTTTGATATCCGTCCCCGTCGGCCCTCGTCCGGTCTATGATTCGGATGTGGTATATTTTTATCACTATTTATTTTGTTTCGTGTTTATAACAATCATGCCGACCAAATTGACATAGATATATTTTTATTTAGGAGGTAGTTGAACCGGAAATTCCAGCCGACCCTATTGTAGAGTTTTTAAAAAAGAAAACAACGATTTGAAAGCAAAATTGAAGATAAGTGAAGATCTTCGTCTCCAATGCCTAGAAGAGAAGATGGTATTGGACTTGAAGATTGCCGACATCGTTGATGCTCACGGGGTCGAGCTTACCGACGTCGTCGCTGCACGAGATGAAGATGGATGCAATGCGCTTGAAGCTTAGAAAGATTAGAAAATATGTCATTAGTCAAGAGGCTTGGTATCATTATGCTGTTGGTTCAATAGTTACCTTAGTTGCGATTCTGATCGCATTTGTTGTTGGATTTAAATTCTTTAGATAGTTGTATTCTAGTTTCAATTAATTTATGTTTTATGAGAACTATGTATTACATTTGGTCACTACTATACTTTGGTTTTAATGTGATGAACTTGTATTAATGAATATGGTATGTTTCCTATTATGTTGGTTTATCGTAATGGGTTTTAGCGGTGATTTGCAGATGAGTCATCCATGGATGTACGCTGACCGACGCTCTAAAGAGTACATGGATGGCGTGCAATCTTTTCTCAATGTGGCTAAGGATAACAAGGGGCCGAATGGTTTTATGTGTTGTCCATGCAGAAATGTCGGAATGAGAAGGATTACCCTAACACAGACAGAATTCACCTCCACCTGATAACTTCTGGTTTCATGCCCGGCTATAATTGTTGGACCAAGCACGGAGAAAAAGGGGTTATGATGGAAGACAACGAAGAAGAAGAGAACGATGACAACTACATGTACCCTGAATACGTTGGTAACCCAACAGGGGAAGCTGATGATGAAGAGGTACCAGATGATCCCATCATACATGATGATTTACGTGGGGTCATCGTTGATGCACATACCCTAGCAGAAACTACACTTGAGAAGTTGAAGTTGGAGCGCATGTTAGAGGATCACAAAACAAAGTTGTACCCAACTTGCGAAGATGGCAACACAAAGCTCGGTACCACACTGGAATTATTGCAATGGAAGGCAGCGAATGGTTTATCTGACAAGGGATTTGGGAGTTTACTGAAAATAGTGAAGGACAAGCTGCCGGCTGGTAACGAATTGCCCGAGAGTGCGTATGAAGCAAAGAAGATTATCTGCCCTCTAGGATTAGATGTGCAGAAGATACATGCATGCATTAATGACTGCATCCTCTACCGCGGTGAGAAGTATGAGAATTTGAATGAATGCCCGGTATGCGGTGCATTGCGGTATAAGATCAGAGCAGATGACCCTGGCGATGTTGAGGGCCTGCCCGCCAGGAAGAAGGTTCCTGCCAAGGTGATGTGGTACGCTCCTATAATACCACGGTTGAAACGTTTGTTCAGAAACAAAGAGCATGCCAAGTTGTTGCGATGGCACAAAGAAGACCGCAAGAGCGACGAGATGTTGAGACACCCGGCTGATGGGTCGCAGTGGAGAAAAATCGATACAGAGTACAAGGAATTTGCACGTGACCCAAGGAACTTAAGGTTTGGTCTTAGCACGGATGGCTTTAATCCTTTTGGGGAGCAGAGCAGCAGTCATAGCACCTGGCCTGTGACTCTATGTATCTATAACCTTCCTCCTTGGTTGTGCATGAAGCGGAAGTTCATTATGATGCCAGTGCTCATCCAAGGCCCGAAGCAACCCGGTAACAACATTGATGTCTACCTGAGGCCATTAGTTGATGAACTTTTACAGTTGTGGCGTGATGAAGGGGTACCTGTGTGGGATGAGTACAAACAAGCGGAATTTAACCTACGAGGGTTGTTGTTTGTAACCATCAATGATTGGCCTGCTCTTAGTAACATTTCAGGACAGTCGAACAAGGGATACAATGCATGCACACACTGTTTAGATAGCACTGAAAGTATATATGTAGGTAACAAGAATGTGTACCCGGGTCATCGTCGATTTCTTACAACTCAGCATCCCCTAAGAAAGAAAAGCAAGCAGCATTTCAAAGGTGAGGAGATCGCCGGCCGAAGCCACCCCTCCAAAGTGGTGAAGATATATATGATGCGGTCAAGGATTTAGATGTAATCTTTGGAAAGGGTCCTGGCGGACAGTCTGTTCCGAAGGACGCTAACAACCACGTTCCCCTGTGGAAGAAGAAGTCTATATTTTGGGAACTACCCTATTGGAAAATCCTAAAGGTCCGCTCTGCAATCGACGTGATGCACGTGACGAAGAATGTTTGCGTGAACCTGCTAGGCTTCTTGGGCGTGTATGGGAAGGCAAAAGATACTCCGGAAGCACGAGAGGACCAGCAACTTTTGAAAGACCCAAAGAACCTGCATCCAATGAGGACGGATAAAGGACGTCTACGTCCTGCTAGCTACGTTCTTACCAAAGAAGAGAAGGAGATATTTTTTGAAGTCCTGAGCAGTATGAAGGTCCCGTCTGGCTTCTCGTCGAATATAAAGGGAATAATAAATATGGCAGAGAAAAAGTTCCAGAACCTAAAGTCTCATGACTGCCACGTGCTGATGACTCAACTGCTTCCGGTTGCATTGCGGGGGCTTCTACCGGAAAATGTTCGAGTATCCATTGTTCAGCTATGTGCGTTCCTCAATGCAATTTCGCAGAAGTCAATCAGCCCAACCACTCTATTAAGGTTACAGAAGGATGTGGCTCAATGTCTCGTTAGTTTTGAGTTGGTGTTCCCACCATCCTTCTTCACTATTATGACACATCTCCTAGTACACCTGGTCGACGAGATTCACATTCTGGGTCCTGTATTTCTACACAATATGTTCCCCTTTGAGAGGTTCATGGGAGTGTTGAAGAAGTATGTTCATAACCGTGCTAGGCCAGAAGGAAGCATCTCCAAAGGGTATGGAACAGAGGAGGTCATTGAGTTTTGTGTTGACTTTATTCCCGGCATTAAGTCGATTGGTCTTCCTGAATCGCGACATGAGGGGAGACTAAGTGGAAAGGCACTCTAGGAAAGAAATCATACATATGCAGGGACGGGTATTCTTTCACAAAAGCACACTACACAGTTCTGCATAATTCCACTTTGGTGGCTCCGTATATCCAGATGCACAAGGATATTGTACGCTCTAACAACCCGGGGATGGATGACTCCGCCATTGCAAAGGAACACATGGAGAATTTTGGCGGTTGGTTGGAAACGCATCTGAACAACAACAACACAGTCTCAGATGAGCTGTTCTTGTTGTCTAAGGGGCCATCTTCGACTATTTGGACTTTCCAAGGGTATGAGATAAACGGGAATACATTTTACACGAACGCCCAAGATAAAAAGAGCACCAACCAAAATAGTGGTGTCCGCTTTGATGATAAGAGCACGAATGAGGCCACGGTCACATATTATGGTTGCATAGAGCAGATATGGGAACTTGACTATGGACCTTCTTTGAAGGTCCCTTTGTTCTGGTGCAAATGGTTCAACCTGAGAGGCGGCGGGGTAAAGGAAGACCCATTGTACGGAATGACTACAGTGGATCTCACGAATGTTGCGTACGACAACGAACCATTCGTTCTAGCCAAGGATGTGGCTCAGGTTTTCTATGTGAAGGACATGTCTACCAAGCCAAAAAAAAAGAAAGATAAGGAAGTGAATACATCAGCCGATGAGCCAAAGCGCCACATAGTTCTTTCAGGGAAAAGAACCATCGTGGGAGTGGAGGACAAGACAGACATGTCAGAAGATTACGACAAGTTTCATGAAATTCCGCCCTTCAAAGTGACCACTGACCCAAGCTCAAACGGAGCGATCAGAAGAAAGGGTCTCACAAAAAGAAAAAGCGAAGACTAAATAGGGATGTTGTTCATGATGTGTAATAATTTATTAAACTTTTATATAATTTATAGTATAAGGAGACAACTGTCAATGAAATCAAGCGTATGTGGCGGAATGTAGTACTTAATTTATAAATTTTTGATGTAGCATCAAACTTTGTGATGTGAAATGATCCACTGCGCATGTAGTACTTGATTTATAAATTTTTGAATTGATTTTAAATTAAGCGTATGTAGTACTTAATTTAAAACCAAGCGCATGTGATACTTCATTTTAAACCAAAACAGAAAACAGGAAAATGAAAGCAATTTTTACTTAATTTAGACAAGTAAATCAAAAGATATAAAAAAGTAAGAAACCAGAAAATTAAAAAAATCAACCTCTAGTACCGGGCCGTGCGACCACCCGGTACTACAGGTCCACTGGGCTTGGCGCGCAAATTTTCGCGGCCCTGAGGGACCTCTAGTACCGGGTGGTAACACGGCCCGGTACTAGAGACCTCTAGTACCGGGTGGAGCCACGGCCCGGTACTAGAGGCCTTTTTGGCGCTAATTTGAGTGGCTCGGGCCGAAAATTTGCCCAAGTCCACCAAATCGACGCTCCGCCTCCGGGCTCCAGACGACGCCGCCCCCTACGCCGCCAGGCTGCCGATTTCGTCCCCGCGCCCCGCCGCCCCGGCCGTCGCCGCCCTCTCCCTCTGGCCCCGGCCGTCCCCGTCCTGCTCCGGCTCCGGCGGCCGTTGCCCCGAGCAAGATCGTCCCCGAGCCGCGAGCAAAGATCGTCCCCGAGCCCCGGCCGAGCAAGATCGTCCCCGAGCCTCGAGCAACGATCGTCGTCCCCGAGCAATCAAGCTCGCCCCCGACCCAAGGTGAGCTCGTGCCCCTCTCTCAGATCTAGCGCGCGGCGGCGGCGGACCCTAACCCTAACCGCGGGGCCGGCGCCGGAGTTGGCAATGCAATGCAAGAACACATTTTTAGGGCCTAAGGGCCGATTTCATTATAATTAGTGAGGCCACGAACGGCGATTACATTTAGGGGGAGGCCATTAGGGCCATTACATTTAGGAGGAGGGGAGGGGTCGTCGTCGCCGGCGCCGCCTAGTCGTCGAGGATGACAAGGGTCGGCGGGGTCCAGAGGTAGGCCGGCACTTCCTGTTCCTGCGGTGCCTGCTGCTCCGGTGGCGGCGCCTGCTCCTGCGGTGGCTGCGGTGGCTGCTCCTGCCACTGTGGCCACGGCAGCTCCTCCTGCTCCAAGGGCCGATCCGGCGACCAGCTCCCGCCGGTCCAGATCCAGGACTCGCCAACGAGGCCGGGAGGCAGAGGAGGCGGCGGCGGAATGCCCTGCCACTCCTGCTCACGCCGGTCCTGCGCCAGCTCGCGTTCGAGGGCGTAGTACCACGGCTCGACCTCGTCCGGGTCGAGCCGCGGCGGTGGCGGCGGCGGCATCAGGGCCGCGTCGGCCTGGACCTGGGCCAGCACGGCCTCCCACCGCTTGATCTCGTCCTCGACGAGGGTGCGGTTGGAGGCCTCGTAGGCGGCCTGCATGTCCGGGTCGTCGTCGTCCTCGGGGACCTCCTCCTCGAACCACAGCGCATCGGGCAGCGCTGGGTAGGCGGAGGGGACGGCACGAGTTGCCGGGCGAAGTAGGAGCGGCGGCGGTCCTCGTGCTTGGCCTTGAGCCACTCCTCCCAGTTGGGGGACGCCGGCCCGTAGGCGGGGTCGTTGAGGAGCTTCGGCGGGAGGAGGCGGCGCCGGCGCGCGATCTCCCTGTCCATGTTCCTCCCAGGGAGTGGGACCGCCGGCACCGGAATCCGCTGCGGATTCAGGTGCCAGCCCTCCGGCAGGTGGACGTCGCTCCACTCCAGCGTGGCGGCGTTGTCCCAGTGCCACTGGCACTCCGGCTCCGGCACGTAGCGCCGGCGCCGGATCTTCCTCCCTCCGGCGGTGGTGGTGGTGCGAGGTGGCGCGGCGGGTGCGGGGGCGGCACGCAGCGGTGGCGCGACCCTCCGCCCGCCCTGCGGTGGAAGGCCGAATGCCGCCGGCGGTGGAGGGGAGGAGGGGCGGAGCCACGCCCCTGGCCACGGCGACGGCCGGAGGACTCGCCGGCCTCGAACTTCGGCGAGGGCTTGAACCAGCGCGACATGG
This sequence comes from Poa pratensis, assembly GCA_947311845.1. Classification (NCBI taxonomy): domain Eukaryota; kingdom Viridiplantae; phylum Streptophyta; class Magnoliopsida; order Poales; family Poaceae; genus Poa; species Poa pratensis. The sequence goes on from CAMZMU010000088.1 coordinate 30,449,608, forward strand.
CGGCGACGCGGTGGTCTGGTGTGGGGGCGGGGAGTGGACTGGTGTCCCTATCCACACGGGCACGTCCCTTTTTAAAGGACCAGGGATGGGGAACCGTCGCGGGGAGGGGAACCGTCGGGTGGGCCCCTAGAACCGTCGCGGGGAGGGGAACCGTCGGGTGGGCCAGCGCCACGCTAGAACCGTCCCGGGTCGCTGGCAGGTGGGCCAGGAGCATTGACTGCGGGGGGCGGGGCCGTTGGCGGTCAGCATTGACCACGGGGGGTGAAGGCGAGGCGGCCGGGTGGGAACACGAGGCGGGGACGTGAAGACGAGGCGGGGCGGGAACACGAGGCAGGGCGGCGGGGTCAGAACTGGGTCGCTGGCAGGTGGGCCAGCATTGACCACGCGTGGCCAGTGGGCGGTCACACGTGGCGGTGGGGCGGTGGGGCGCTGGCAGGTGGGCCCGCGATGACCACGCTGGCCACCTTTGACCCGGTTCTGGCCCAAATTTGGGCTGGGCTGGGATTGGGACAGCTTTGGCCCAATACGCCCATGTTACTTTTTTTTGAAACATTTTGTTTAGATGCAATATTAAATTGTTTTTTTTGCATATTTGTAAAGTTCCCTACTTTGAATTATTCTACTAATGCTATCATTGTTTTATCTTTTTTTTGTATTAGTTAAGCAATGGATGACGATGCTCCCTTCGCAAGGAGAGAAGGGGAAGAAGAGATGCTTTCCTACATTAGGGAACCCGCGGAATTTCTGCATCCCGCGGAACGAGCTGAAGACCGTAGATCAGAAGATGATGGCTCACAGTTTTTGAACGACTATGGTCCGGGAATGGAACCGGATCAAAGAAATAACGAGTACGATGAGGACTCGGGAATTGGTGGACCCGCGCCGTCTGGCGAGGTATATTAAGCCTATGTTGAGCAGATGCAATAACTGATTTGTACATATATGTATTCACACATGTTTCTTATTTTTAGACCTCCGCATCGAACCAATCCACTAAACGAGGCCATGCCAAAGGGATGGGCCAAGAAGAGCATCTCCCAATTGACGAGGTGAATGCAGTTACTGGCCAACCAGTGGCACCCGTGCCGAACGCAGTTAAGTTTGTGCATCAGTGCGGAGTCATTGTCAGGGACAACGTTTATATCAGCATTCAGGAATGGAATAAGCCAGCAAAGTTAGAGGGAGTTAGTTATGTCGACGAGAGAACCAAAGGTGTGCTTTGGAACAAGCTCATTGCACATTTCACCCTACCGGTCTTGGATGATGAGGTGAAGACAAAAGCCATGACGGACAAAGTCAATCATTTCGCTCTTAAGAAGATGGCTCAACAATTCAATAACTACAAGAAAAGATTATTCCGTGAGTGGGATGAAGATGGGAAACTTCCGGATTTCACCGGCACACGAGAGAGGCAGCGGCCTCACTGGCCTGCATTTCTGGAGTACAAGAAATCGGAACTAGCTAAGAAAAGGGCGAAAACGAATAAGGATAATGCATCAAAAAAGAAATATCACCATAAGATGGGGCCAGGTGGCTACCGAGTTTCCGAGCCTAAGTGGGAAAAAGCTGAGGCCGACTTGCGCGAAAAAGGGCTCACCCCGGCCACAGAGGAATGGGACAGAAGGATAAGGAATTGGCTACTTGCGCATGGAGGGGAGTATGACATGGAAACAGGGGGTTAATAATTGATGCAAACAAAGTAATTCACGGACCCCAGCAAAAAATTGTTGACTTAATTGCCAAGTCTAAAGAGAGAAAGTTTATTGCCGACAGAGAGAAGGACGAGCTGTCAGAGGCCCTCGGGACCAAAGAAAAAGGGGGACAAACACGAGGCTTAGGAGAAGTGTCGTGGAGTGAAGGGTTTCCCCAGGACCGTGAATCTTATAGAAGCCGAGCGAGAGCAAAGAGGAGGAAGGAGCAGCAGGAATCAGACCGGTTGAAGATCCTAGAAAGAAATCATGACGAGATTGTTGCTCTCTATAAGGAACAACAGAAGCAAATAGATCAAATGCACGAGCAAGGGGCGCCAACTCTTCAGCTGGAACAAGCGAGTCAAGGCGGCCCATCGCAGCGCAGAAGCAGCGTGGCTTCCTCGGTTATGGTCGGTGATGATGAGACAAGTTACCCCGTGGATTATATCACGGAGAAAACAACTTGTGAGCTGCATGTGGGAGTTTTTAACTTATCCATGAAGGCGGCGGACGGCTATGCTTTAACTGTTGACTCTACAGCATCGTGGCTTGGCAATGCCATTCCAGATGGATTTGCTCGTGTCGGCGTGGATCAAGTTGTACAAGGATATGAATCACTGAACCTTGAGTTCCCAAGAGCTGATGATGAGACGGTGCTAGGGGACGTCGTGGGTGGTCTAATTCTATGGCGGAAGAAATACATCAAGTTTGCAGGCTGGGCGCCAAGGCCACCATCGTCTCCGCCAATTCACGATTCACCACCTGATGACGATGGGGACGACAACCATCAGTTGTCTCCGCATCAGTCGTCTCCGCCGCCGCGTGCGCCGACTCCGCCGCCGAGTCAGCCGACTCCGCCGCCGCGTCAGCCCACTCCGCCGCGTCAGCCCACTCCGCCGCCCCGACATAGGAAGGGCGCCACTTCGTCGTCCATGGGATTCCGACGAGACCCCCGACATTCGCCCCTCCCAAAAGTACCCAACAGCCCTCCCGTCAGAGCTTACGACAGGACGCCCGAGGAAAGGGACGCGATCGTGCAGGCCGAACTGAAGGCGCATTTTGGACCGAAAAAGCCGGAGGAAAAGCAAACATTTACTGCAAAGGAAAAAAAGTGGGCTACTGGATTCCTCACGGAACCATCGCAATATGAGAAAAATAAGCCAGATGACTATTTACGAGCTCTGAGTAAAAGTAGTAGCTCTCCCAAGACGGGAAGTAGTAGTGCCAGAGGGAAAAGAGACGTTGCCCAGCTCGGACAACAGGCAAACAAGTCGATAGCCCCGCTCGTAGTTATACCCACTGGTCATGGCTCCGCGACGAACCTAATTCCTAGTTTATCCTTCAAGAAGGACTTTGCTGCAGATGCTGGTATTACTCTTGCTCAACTGAACAACGAAGATCTCCTTCCGTCGGATGTAGATGATTCATGGAAATGGAAATGGGGGAGGTCCCTGCTGCGAGGTGATCAGATAAAGTTTCTACCGACATGTCTGCGACAACTCCATAGTTGGTACATGAAAACCACAAAGGAATTGGATGAATTTTTGTTCTCTGTGAAAGTTACAAAAAATCATTTCACGGGTGAAGACATGTTCACAATTCAGCTCGAAGAACTCTGGTACTTATACAACCTTGACTCCCTCGACTTGGCTCTCGTCGGTGCCTACTGTCTGTAAGTGATTCAATTCATTTATTTCCAAAATAGATAAAGTCTTTAGCTCTCAGCTCGGTCATTGCCTTCGCTAACTATGCTTACTACGGTATTATGCAGAATGAAGAGTGATGAATGTGAAAGAAAGAAAGAAAGAACATCTTTGGCTTTGGGTTCGTTAACCTAGTAGTTTGACTTTTCGTCCAAAAAGTCAACATGTCGTTGACTTGGATGAAAAAATATTTTTTCCGAAATTCTGAAACCACTTTTGTACACCAGAATTCCACGTTCTACTAGGAAAGCCAACTCAAAATGGGGTTATACGGCTTGAATCGACATTTTATAGGGGGTGCGTACGCACCACCATGGGTAGCGATTCATTTTTGGGTTTGGAAACTATTCAAAGCGAGGACAAAGGGTGATTTTGCAAAAGAGCTGACTTTTATTCACCCACAGGTAGGTAGTACGGTCTAGCTAGGTTTGCGCATCTCTTTATTTATAGTTTTCAATACCACTATATGTTGACTATGATTTGATTGAATTCTATTCTCGTAAAGCACATCGAGAGGCAACCACAGGGGACCAATTTCTGTGGATATTTCGTTTGCGAGTGGATTCGTCGTGCGGTCACTGAGCGAAACGCAAATACGTCGACATATGTGGACGTACGTGAACAAATATATTCATGATTTTATTTTATTACCAGCAATTGTCTTCAGTGTCATTCATACTTTTTGTTACTCATGATTGATATTCGTATTGATCTCCTTCTTATACGTGAAGGATTCAATGCGGAAGAAACTACCACTAAAGAAGCGCTTTCAAGCACTAGCAGAGGAACTTGCGGGGTTTCTGCTCAGCGATGTCATACCTTCAAACGGAACATACAATGGAGAATAGCGGTGAAGTCCCGGTTATGATCTCCCGTGTAACCGAATAGACGGGCTCTAGTCCCGGTTATGATCTCCGTACGTGTAATTGAATAGACAGGCTCTAGTCCCGGTTATGATCTCCACACACGTGTAATCGAATAGACGGGCTCTAGTCCCGGTTATGAGCACCTCCATGTAACCGGATAGACGTGAACATATTTTTATTTATGAACATTTTGATATGTTATATGTAGTTTTCTGTTTTTCTAATTAATTAACCGCATATTTTTTTGCACCATTTCAATATTAAATTGGAAGAAAAAATAAAAATCACAGGCTGCCTCCGCGGCCACGTCCCGGGTCGTATGACCAATCGGGACTAGAGGTCCTCCACCACGCCCGCGCCTCCGCGGCCACGTGGGAGCCTGTTGTTCCGGGTCGTAACGGACCCGGTACTAGAGGGGGGGGGGCTCTAGTGTCGCCTTGGTAGTCCCGGGTGGACACCCGGTACTAGAGGCCCTTACGACCCGGAACTAGTGGCCCTATTTCCACTAGTGCCTATACTACAATCTGAGGCGGACTAGAGGGAAACAAGGCGGACAAGATCTCGTCGGCGCATCGCATACCGGAGAGAGAGAGAGAGAGAGAGAGAGAGAGAGAGAGAGAGAGAGAGAGAGAGAGAGAACGGCGACGAGGGTACATACCGGAGGGTCCAAGAGCGGCGACGAGCTCGACGACAATCCGATTAGCTTGGCGGCGAGTATCCAAGAACGAGGCCCTGGAGATGATCTACCCCGCCTCTCTCCGCCCCGTCCTTCTCTCTGTCCGTCGCCCCTCTCTCTTGCTGTCGCGCCGCCCCTCTCTGCGGCCGTCGCGCCGCCGCCTCCTCTTTCTCTGGCTCGGCTCGGGATTGGAGAAAACGCGACCCCTACCTCGCGTTTTGGGGATCGGGTGTTTTGGGCCGGGTTTCGAGCGGGTTTGGGGAAGTGGGGAAAAGGCCGGGAAAAAACCGTCACAAAACCACGAGAAACAAACGTGTTTTTTCAGATTCCGGGGTTTGGGGAATGGGCCGGGATTATCCCCACTAAACCCGGAATAAACCCTGAGAAACAAACAGAGCCTTAGGGGGTCATTTGTCCGGTTTTAGAAACTTGTGGGGATTGTGTGAGCCACTTTTTAGTTGTGGGGGTTCTCTGTCCCAAATCAAAAAGTTGTGGGGGTTATATATACTTTTCTCTTTTTTGAGCTGGTCGTATTCCATTGAGTCTTCGGTAACAGCACGTTTTCCATTGAATCATCGGTAACTACTTTCGTATATGCGCCCACGACTGAATAAATTGCCTAAATTATGTGCAGGCCATGTTGACATATTGGCTACTTCTTTTGACCGTTTAGATAGAAAAAAACAATAGAAAAATAAAAGAATTCAGCCCAAAAAAGAAATGGCATCAAATATCTTTGACGGATTTAAATGTTTCAGAACAGGCATTATCAAGCTGAAATCAGATATAGCCAATAGTAGCCCTCTTTGACAACGCTCTTTCCAAGGAGAATAGTTCAAACAGACAAAAAATCGCAAGCAAGGTTCAAGAGATGGAACTATATTTTCGAGTGGTACCGGCTTATTGGTATCTGTAACCCGTTTAACTACTAATTATTTGTGGAATCTATACTTCTTATAAAGCAAAACCCCACTAAGTGCATTAATTATTTTTCTATCTCAACATGCAAGGTATCCACATCATCCACTATGTTATCCAATCAATTGTCCATGTCATCTCCACTAACAATAATTAATAATGGTATATCTCTCATGCAACATGTCCATGCCATTTTTTTTTCATCCATATAATTATCCACCTCACTAATATTTATTACTCAAATATTCAACAATTTCATATGAATTAAATTTAGCGTCTAAACTGTTGTGATCAAATAAATCTTGATAATTGATTATTCATGCGTCTTATACCCATTCCATTTACATATTAACTTTTTATAAAGATTCCCGCTGCAACGCGCGGGGTATTCTTCTAGTTACAAAATAGTCAAGGACAATGTGAAACTAGTCAAACTTGGTAGCTACCCATTCAGTGAATGCGCCCACGACAGAAAGTGCATGGACGCTTTATAGCTTGGGAAATTTACATTCTCTTGAGCATTGAAATTTTCTTGTTTTTATATTCACAAGATCCACGAAGCGATACTCCATTATCAACATGTCTAAAGGTTGATCTAGTGGAACAATCCAGGAAGCATTCACTCCAGTCTTCCATTGACCACCCAAACCAAGATAGGGTATAAATTACTTCTTGGATATCACAAGGGAAGCAAATGCTATAGCACTTGCACCCAGACCAAGATGAGCATGGCAATGAGGGTCATGGTGCTGAGCTTGATGTGGTTACTTGTCGCCGGCCCAGCGACCGCCATGATGAATTCGGGCGACAAGGCCGCGTTGCTTACTTTCAAAGCGCAGGTCAGCGATGGCGGCTCGCTGGCCTCCTGGAACAGCAGCGCCAACTTCTGCAGTTGGGAAGGCGTGACATGCAGCCTCCGGAGGCCCACGCGGGTGACCGCGCTGAGCTTGGGCAGCAGGGGACTCACCGGAGCACTCACTTCAGCCATTGGGAACCTCACGTTCCTGCGGGCACTAAACCTGGGCTTAAACTGGCTCCACGGGGAGATTCCAGCAAGCCTTGGCCGCCTCCGACACCTGCAGAGGCTCGACCTGGGCTACAATTCCTTCTCTGGCACGCTCCCTCTGAACCTGACCTCTTGCCTCAGGATGACCAACATGGTGCTAGACAGCAATAACCGTGGCGGTCCCATCCCAGCTGAGCTCGGCGAAAAGCTCATTTCCCTGGAAGCTTTGTGGCTGAAAAACAACAGCTTCACAGGGCCCATTCCGGCATCACTGGCTAATCTGTCATATCTACAAAACCTTGATCTCTTTAATAATCATCTCGTAGGATCAATCCCACCAGAGCTCGGCAGCATCCATAGCATGTGGCGATTCATTCTCCACAACAACAAACTCTCTGGTACGATTCCACCTTCTCTCTACAACTGGTCATCCATGAAATTTTTCAACGTAGGGAAAATTATGTTGTACGGAAGCATTCCAGATGATATCGGGACCAAGTTCCCCAAGATGGAAACTCTTGGCTTGCATGGTAATCACCTTACAGGGACCATCCCTTCCTCAATACCAAATCTATCAAACCTCGTAGTACTTGGCCTCCTTGACAATAGATTTAATGGGTATGTGCCTCCCACTTTGGGGAGGATGGGAGCTCTCCAAATTCTGGACCTGCAAGACAACAAGATTGAAGCGAATGACAACAAGGGTTGGGAATTCATCACGTCTTTGGCGAACTGTAGCCAACTAGAGCGATTGGGACTCGGAGGCGACTCTTTTGGGGGACAATTACCAGGTTCAATTGTGAACCTCTCAACGACTCTCAATACTTTATACATAATGGACAGTAGGGTCTCTGGCGGTATTCCTGCAGATATAGGCAATTTGATCGGTCTCAACTCACTTGCCATAGGAAATACTTACATATCCGGAGGTATACCAGAGAGTATTGGTAAGCTAGAAAACTTGAATGAGCTAGGCTTGTATAACAATAGCTTGTCTGGTCACATACCATCATCACTCGGGAACCTTTCACAGTTAAACAGGCTTTTAGCATACTATGGCAACTTGGAAGGACCCCTTCCGGCAAGCCTGCGGGAATTGAAAAACCTATACGTACTTGATTTGTCAACGAATTACAGACTAAACGGTTCAATACCCAGGGAATTTTTGACACTGCCTAGCCTTTCTTTCTACTTGGACTTGTCATACAATTCCCTTTCTGGACCCATTCCTGATGAAGTTGGTAGTTTGGCAAATCTTAATGAACTGATTCTATCAGGAAACAATTTATCAGGCAAGATACCTGACAGCATTCAGAATTGTGTAGTGTGGGACTGGTTACTGTTAGACAAAAATTCGTTTGATGGAAGGATACCTCAATCACTGATGAATCTAAAGGGGCTCAGTAGACTAGCCCTGTCTATGAATAAGTTATCTGGTAATATTCCCGAGTCCCTTGGTAGACTTAAAAACCTCCAGGAACTAAACCTAGCACACAACGACTTGTCAGGATCAATCCCCTCAGTTTTACAGAATTTGACATCATTGTCCAAATTGGATGTGTCATACAATAATTTGAAAGGCGAAGTGCCAAATGGAGGTGTTTTCAGAAACATTACCTACAGAGCAGTTGTTGGGAATATCAATCTGTGTGGTGGTAGACCTCAACTTCACTTGTCTCCATGCTCCACAAGAAAGAATAAGAGAAATATGCCAAAGTCTCTTATAGTTTTGCTAGCAACATCTGGAGCAATCTTGTCATCACTTTCAGTTATTCTTCTTGTTTGGATACTTCGCAAGAAGCTCAAACAAGGCCAGAAGACAATAGTGCAAGATTCAGTCGCTAAGGACCATTACGAGAGAATCCCATATCATGCATTATTGAGAGGAACTAATGGATTTTCAGATGATAATTTGCTCGGAAGAGGAAGTTACGGTGCAGTTTTCAAGTGCACTTTGGCCAATGAGGAAAGAAACTTGGCTGTCAAGGTGTTTAACCTTGGACAATCCAGATATTCCAGGAGTTTTGAGGCTGAATGTGAGGCCATGAGAAGGATACGACACCGCTGTATCATAAAGATCATTACTTCTTGTTCGAGCGTCAACCACCAAGGTCAAGAGTTCAAGGCATTGATTTTTGAGTTCATGCCCAATGGCAATTTGGATGGTTGGCTTCACCCAGAATTTCAAGATCCAAGTGTAAATAACACGCTCAGCCTTGCCCAGAGGCTTGAGATTGCTGTCAACATAGTGGACGTGGTAGAATATCTGCACAACAACTGTCAGCCATTGGTAATCCATTGTGATCTTAAGCCAAGCAACATTCTTCTTGCGGAAGACATGAGCGCCCGAGTTGGAGACTTTGGCATATCAAGGATCATTCAAGAAAATACAAGTGTGGGGATGCAAAACTCATATGGCTCAACTGGAATTCGAGGTTCCATAGGCTATGTTGCTCCAGGTAATTCTTCTAGTTTCATCTTCTAAAATTTTCACACAACTATGGCACGCTTACCAAAATATGTTGCATAATTGTAGAGTATGGAGAAGGCTCTGCGGCCTCACCGCCTGGTGATATTTACAGTCTTGGAATATTGCTGCTCGAGATGTTTACTGGAAGGAGCCCAACAGAGGACATCTTCAGAGATTCATTGGTACTACACAAGTTTGTTGAGGATGCCCTTCCAGATAGAACCTTGGAGATAGCTGACCCAACAATCTGGCTGCACACAGAACCACATGATAATGTTACTAGCAGAATCCACGAGTGCTTGATTTCGGTCTTGAGGCTTGGCATATCCTGCTCAAAGCAGCAGCCTCGAGAACGGACATTGACAAGGGATGCAGCGGCAGAGATGCATGCAATCAGAGATGCGTTCATTGCGTTTCTGGCTAGCTTATAGTGGAAAACAGAGCAGAAAGGGAAACCTCGACTCAAGCCACTCACAACGGCAATGAAAAAACAAGCTGGTACAAGACATGATCCTGCAAGAAACAAAATTTATATGTATCATTTCAGTTAGTAATTGCTCCCACTTCTCAAGGCTGTGTCTTTACAAGTGTGTCAAATAAATGTAAAGCACAGAACCATGGTGTTCTGTACTAGCACTATAGCAAGTGTTAGTGATTCTAAAATCAAAGGATACAAGTTTTTCTATTTATTGCTGGCAACCATTGCTTCAAATAAATTACTAGTAGACAAAACAATCAGACTGCAGATGACATATCTCCTTGTGCAGACAAACATTAGATGACTGCACGCAACTGGAACAGAAATTTACTGATTTATTCAAGATTTCCAGCAACGACAAATCGATACACTAGATAATGATATCAGGTATCAGAGCAGCATAGATGGATGCACACAGCACAAACAAGCTGTCAACAAACCGATACACTTGATAATCTCTATTCAGATACTTCATCCAGACATCCAGAAATTACCAAAACAGAATCAGCGCATATTTTGCTAAATACTAAGAATTACTAACCAGAGCCACAAAAGCAATTAACACCAGCAAATTACCGCCGACTGCAGGTTGCTACCTGAGGTGGGCTTCGTCCCCTAGGAGACGGCGCGCTTGCCGCTTGGCGAGCTCGCCAGCGAGACCGAAGAATAGGTAGGTCTGGATCTCACTGGAGCGGAGGAAGAGAGGCGAGGCGCAGAGGAGGAAGATGGAAGAAGCCATTGGAGGCGAGGGAAGAGGGGCTCGAGGTTGGCGTTTGTCTAGCCAACGGGTTCAGGTGAATACGCCTTGAGAGTGAACTTGACATATTCTAGCGTACAGATATGGCTTGGATTTTTTTATTTTGATTTTTTTTTCTGAAACTGGCTGTAACTTGGCAAGCACAGTTAAATAAGTTCACAAAAGATGGATCAAGATCAAGATTACAAAATACCCAAATATCTTCAGATCCTTACATTATACGCAGAGCCAGGCTAAGTGCTTTGGAATCAGTAAGACAGTCTTCTGATCACAATTTACAAACAAGCTGAGTTACATACAGCATTTACGCACAGATCGGAGTCCGATAAGTTAGAACTATTTGAAGAGAAAGTAAATGGATGGTCAGCGTGCGTTTCCTCTTGGCATCAAGGCTCTCCACGTACAAACTTGGATCTCTTACATATATATTCCATCTGCCTCCTTTCCACTCTGAAAAATTGTGAAAAATATTTGACATAAATGTTTCCAATGATATAGCACTTGTACGATTTGGTGCTACAGTATGTCCATGCGTTTTGCTGTACAAGAGAAACAGACTGGCACAGCCTAGATAGATAGTGAATACACATACACAATATATTGACAAGGCGTAGAGTTATTTACAATCCTAAAGAAGAGGCTGGGTACAACGCAACACACAACACAACCAAACTGCATAAAATCCTAGTGGAGGTCCCAGTCAGAGGGAAGGCTCAGCACAAGCCCAGCAACACCAGCGCGGACCCAGTTCTTGGCTTCATCCATGATATGACCAAGCAACGTCTCCATGCAAGCGTGTTACCAGCCATAGTGATGCTTCCAAAGCACACATGAGACCAAGGAAGCAGCACCTTTGTAGCGATCATTAGGAGCAGGCTTCGGCCAGGAGACATCAGCCCACCAGGGTTTTGGTAGGGTTGGACAACTGTTGTTAAGTGTTAATAGTCTTCTGCAATTGGTGAAGATTATAACATAACAAAATAAGGAGATCGCCAGTGGCGAGCATATTATGTGATAATAATATCATGCCAACAGGCAAACATTACCAAACTCACCAGTCACCATGTACAAATAACTAATCAGGTCATCGCCAATATTGAGCCCATCTATGGATGGTCTCGACCATCTGAGGGAACAAGACGCTGACGCTCTCGTTGATAAGGGCCTGGAAGAAGTGTATAGCCTCCTCGTCGTCCAGATCCAACCGGAATTTCTCCTGAAGCTAATGAATGCGCAAAATACAAAGAAGGAAACAATCTGAGACTCTAAGCTGCTCAGCTCTTTGTAAAAATTCCACAGGCTCGTAAAACGAGTTAGATTACCTTGAGGGTTCCATTTTCATCCGAGGAGATGTCTGGAATGTTGGATCTTTCCATCAATTTGAAGAGGTTCAATATAAGGCTGCTGTTGTTCCTTAAGATGTTGTATGCTTCGCAGCAGTAGGACTTGAATCTCGTGTAGTATTGGCTGAAGTGTGAAAGCAAGTTACAGTGGTTGCAAGAGCTGTGAGCAAGTAAAGCAAGATCAGAACCAATCAATGAATTACCTTTCTGCGCCACCCATGGCCTCGACCATTTCTTTGCATAGTTTCATCGGAGGTGGAAACGGCTTTGGATCTCGACCCAGAATAAAAGCAAAATCCACATGGAAAAGGCACCCGTCATCTCTTAGAAGAAGATTATCTAGATGCCTACAGAGAAATATAGAGGGAGGGAAAATCAACCATTTGTTTTTCCTGAGAAATTGCTACAGAAAATGTCCTGGCAAAAGGGCATACAAAACTGGACGATAATGTCAGCCAACAAGACCCTTGCTATTGACGAAAATTGCTATAGAAAATGTCCTGGCAATAGACAGAGTTCCACGAATGAAGTAATATACTTGGCAAACTACTGGGCAGAAATTGTAAACAGCAAACTGCTCAATGTTAACCAGGAAGAATAAAAATGAAATGGCGGCTCCAAGCAAAATGAATGGTCTCTTTCTTTCTTTCTGTAAATAACTCTGTACAGTTTGTGGTTTCTTTTGGGATAATGGAATAAAATGCTGTGGAGCGTAAGCTCTACAGTCTTAGGTCTAAAAACAATGAATGGTCTCAGACACGCAGCACTACATGATTGACAGTTAAAGATTGCTGAAAATAGAGCAAAACGAAAGAAATGCTTCCGCATTTTATTTGTAAGCAAAAGATATTAGCTATCCTAATTCCAACAGGTACTTAAAACGAGAAAGTACCGACCTGTCTCCGACACCCATGATATATGTAATGACAGAGTAACCAGCACAGCTTTTGATAAAAGTTTCCAAGCATTGGGCAGTTATACCAAAAGGACCATCTTCATCGGGGTGGAACTTCTGTAGGTAACTTGTAATACTGCGATGTTCTGATAAAATCTAAGAACAAACCATAACTTAACTCAGCAAAGGTAATTTTCTGTAGAAACAAACTACTTTAGAAACGAATCTACAATGTGTAGAAAACTTTATTACAGTTAAAACATAAAAAGCCATCTGAAACCCGACATTAGATACTGGCTTCCATGATTTTCATTCTTCAATACCAAATTACCTGTGCAAGTGTACTGGAAGGAATAAATTCAACAATCCCTTCATCTTGTCCAGTTGCAAGAACTTGATACGGGGTAAGGTGCAAGTCCATATTTTCTAATTTGAGCAACCGGTCCATTAAAGAAACCATTTGAATGACCTACAAAGCGCAACCAATTACTCAGGATATCCCTCCTACCATACAAGTGGGTATCAAAGTCTACACCGAAACCAGTATTCTAAATAATAGCACATGAATAGTCAACATTCGATTTAAGCATTTACACTGCATGTTGCCTCATATGCAGCTCACTATTGAATAAAAGGATGTATACGTATGCAATGGTATGGCGGATATGCTAACATAGGCAATCTACGCATTAAAACTTACATATACATGCAACACAGAACAGGAATGAGATATGAAGTTTTGTGGTTCATGCTCTTTTACGAACTAAACCTCTAAATTCCCAACATGAACAAAATATAATCACTGAGTAACAGAGAAGCGACCTAAGGTCCACGCTTAAGCAGACAGTGGCCCTGATTTTAGAACAATTATTGCACATAGTTACGTCACTATGCGCATTTAATTGAAAAAATCAAGTCTACAGCATGCAGTCATATACAAGTACAATGTTCATTTTATTTATCTTAAGTGGCTAGCTAGCAAGGACAGAAAATACAACTGTCTGGCTTCACAGGAATACTATACTGTAAGCACTAGCTCAGAATGTAAGACCTAGTAACTCTCCGACTTCACAGGAATACTATACTGTAAGCACTAGATCAGAATGTAAGATACCGTAAATATGGTGATACATGTTGGGTATACAGATTAGAACAGAAGCCAAAATGATTTCTGTTAAATGTAAAAACCGACTTGAATATTTACCAATTGATCTTGGCGGAGGTCATCTCCCTTTTTGAAAATTATCTTGGATGCTCCCCCACTTGCCGTCTTAAATGTAAGGCGCAATGGATTTAAGGCACTTCTGAATACAGTTGACTCTTGAGGCACAACACCAGTAAGGAGAAGTGTAGGTGCTAATGGTGAACGAATTGGCTGAAACGAATTTATCAGAATAACTCAATTAAAGCAACTATGCCGCTATAGCAAGTTGATCTATATGTTCCTTGTTTTTCTGGCATTGAAGAATAAAAAATGTGAGCTCCTTAATGATGTAACAAGATTTACCTCATCAAAGTTAGTAAGCTCACTGAAAACTCCTGACAACAACTCTCTCAATTTCTCGATTTTCTTTTGTGCACTACCACGAACATTTTTTACATCCTTCATGACAGAACATAATTGAGCAACAAGTTCCGTCTGGCATGATAAACTCTGCCACAGTCGAAACCCATCTTCATCTCCATCCTCCCTAGCAACCATCTGTTAATAGAAACAATGGTATGTAATAAAAATTACACATCACGAATGATAGAACCAACAGTATGTATCCAAGAAGTAAGAGAACATACTTTCATCATTTCATCTTCAAGCATTTCATATGTACTGTAATATCGTCTTGCATATGCATGATCATGGAGCTCAACAACCACATACCAGCGAAGGAAACTAGCAATTTCAATGTTTGACAATGCTGGCATGGACATAACATCGTAACAATGTGTGAGTTTTCTATGCAGTAGTTACATCAAAAGCTAACCCTGGTAACTAAATATGACAAAGCATACCACGGTTTACGAGAAAGTGTGCCAGACGAGACTTGTCCGATCTTTCATATCGAAGAGCTTGCACTAGCTGGAGTAAGTAGCATTGCATTTCTTCATCGTCAGCTCTTCCAAGTACGCTCACAGCATAAGCACGGACCTTTGTAGAATAAATGTAGAACTTAGAATAGAATATTTGGAAGGGTGTGAAAAAGATAAAATGTGGCATCCCGAGTCACAGATTTCTTACTCACCATTCTTTTTTTTGCACTATACTCAACCATTCTTTAGTAATTAAGAGGTCGGACAATCATCTATAACCTTCAGAACATTTTGTTTTAAAGAAAAATGTGCTATACCGGTGCAGGTAAAAGTCCTTTAGTCAAAAAATGAAAGCTCACACGCTAAAATAGTAGATAAAAAAACCTCCCTGGTCTTGCCCACTCCAACCGATGTCCCACCTCTCATTATCTTCAGCCCCAGCTTCGCCTACCAACATATTTGTGCTGAGCCACTTGCCTCTGGCTACAGAGGTGATTAATCTTGAAGAAGATGTAGCCAACAATGAAGCTGTCTTTACCAGATTATGAGGCTACCCAACGACACAATGGAGGTGAATCATCGGCTCCCAAACCAAAAAAGTCAAAACTAACCCTAGTACGGAAAGAGGGGCTACAAGCAACTTTCATGGCTTGCAGCGAAGATTTGCTATCGCCATAGAGAATATTGTTAGCACCAACAACCCCTTGGAGGGTCTTTGGGAGGGCATGAAAACACTCCCACATTTTGGAGTGGATTTACTTGCCCATTACACTGCCTATTGTTAGAGAGATAATTTATATTGTAGTTTCCCTATTAGATAGGGGTTTCCCTGCAAATTGACACATGTACATGTACTACATATTGTGGCCTTTTGCCCCCGTGGAATACAAGTTGCTTATTCCTAACACATACTTGGTTGAGAATCCTCATTCAGCAACGGTGTCCAAAGTGTTGGAGGATTCTCAAAAGATGGTTTGGGTTGCTAAGGTATGTGAAGAAAACCTGTCCTGAAGCCGATGATCTTGGGAACATCAAAAACACTGATTGCTTATGTCATGTTTGACTTGTGCTATTGATGTCAGCCAAAACACTGAACAATTGGTTGTATACTTGCTTTTGATGTCAACCATTGAGTTATTGGTTGTATAACTTACAGATTTTAACTACTTCTATGTTGATATGACATGTTGAACTATATCATGTACTGTTGCAATTTGCTAAGTAATTTAAGTATATATTGTTGAACACTATACTGCGACTTTTGTTGTTCATATGTTCTGTTAGGGTATGATGACAAATTTATTGCAATTATGAAATAATCACTATTCACATCATATTTGATTGATCTATGTTGCAATCGCAAGTTATAAGGCATTCTTACCATCTCAACAAAGGGACAATAACACCACATCCACCGCTCATCCCTCAAACCAAACACACAAATATGGCTATCACCAACCACTTTCATCCCTCCAACCAAACAAAAGCAAGGTGCTTGATGGCAACCTAACATAGACACTCTAACACACCCTTGGTGAACCGGATGGATAATGCCACCATAAGCTGACAGTCCTCAAACTGGCGGCTGTCTATAGAGTAGAAAATCGGCAGATAGCAAATATTTTCCTATACCATGCCAATCCAAAACATGGAACAGGCCAACTATAGAAATATGTCATACAAGGGAGAAAAGGCGGACGGTATCTCTATTGCACCAGAGCAGACGCATATTTATGAGACAATTATGTGTCACCGATGGCAAAACTGAATAAACAGAGTTGAAAAAAGAAGACGTGTCTTTCTGATTGTCATACCAGCATAATTATTAACAGATAATTAACTAAACAGAAGGAAGTTAAAAAACAAAAGGCTTGCTATAAACAAAACAATGATACTACAACAGCCTCAGACAAACATCTAAGAAAACAGAAGCACGGACAAAGGTGCCTAGATAGCTTACTTCCTCGCTTTTAAAATCTGGTGAGAGAAGCTCTAATGCATCAGCCACATCAATTGTTTCCCACTTCCCAATCAATTCAACAGCTTGTTTAGCCCTGCGCATTATCACATACTAAACATAAGAAGATGAAT